>PVJS01012501.1:0-42500 GCA_004027185.1 Glis glis
TTTTATTTTGAAACCGGGTCTCACGAAGTTGCAGAGGGCCTCACTAAGGAGAGAGAGAGAGAGAGAGAGAGAGAGAGAGAGAGATAGGGAGAGAGAGCGAGAGAGCTGAGGCTGGCCGCGAACCCAGATCCTCCGGTCTCTGCCTCCCAAAGTACTGGGATTACAAGCGTGCGCCACCACACCTGGCTCAAAGCATCATTTCTGAAAATTGTCTACTGTAAGAAACTGAAGAAATTTTAAGGCAAGTGTGATTTTTAAGCATGACAATAATCTTTTTTGTGTGTGGTACTGGGAATTGAACCCCGGGGTGTTCTACCTCCAAAGCTACACCCCTCAGCCCTATTTATTTATTTATGTATTCATTCATTCATTCATTCATTCATTTTTAGTTTTAGTTTGAAACAGGGTTTCACTAAGTTGCTGAAATTCTCACTGAGTTGCTGAGGCTGGCCTCTAACTTGCAATCCTCCTGTCTCAGCCTCCAAAGTACTGGGATTACAGATGTATGTCATCATGCCCAGCTAAAATTAATAATCTTTAAGTCAGAGGGGAGGCACAGTGAGATGAAAAAGCAGCAGGTTCGTTTCCAGCCCATGTAGCTGACCAGACTACTGCAGAGGAGGCTAGGTCCAGATATGTGCAAATACTGAATAACATAACTCAATTTTTTTCTGTTTTAACAGTTTTTAATTTAACTCCAAACTAAAAGAAGAGCTTACCTAGACTAGAGAAATGAAACAGGAAGTCAAAGTCCTAGGGGCAGGCATGACTGAAACAGAAGGGACTCACTGGGGTAGCAGAATGAGCATAGTTTCGGTTTGGAAATGAAAAAGTTATGGCAATTGGTTACACAACAATATAAATATACTTAATGCGAATGAATTTTACCCTTGGAAATGGTTAACACTGTCAATTTCTTATTGTGTTTTTTTACCACAATTAAAAATGCTTTAGAAGTTACTATAAAAGAGCTCTTGGCATAAATTTTACAAATGACAATCAATAAAATAAAAAAGACACTCCTGTCAAGATTATAAAAGACACAGTGTCCAGAAGAACTGTCTCAGATTGGAGGAGACATGATAACTAAATGTAGGGTGGGGCTCTGGACTGGATCCTGGACCTTGTAAAGGGATTTTGGTGGGAAACCTGCAGATTTACATAACAGCTTTACTTATGCAGATTTTCAAAAGTTCTGTAGAGTAGTTAATTAAGGCTTTTTATCAATATATCCTGGTTTCCATGATGATTATGCTATCGTTAGTAAATATGCCAAGTTTAGGGGAAGCCCAGGAAAGGGTGTGTGGGATCTCTGTGTACCACTTTTGCAACATATTTGGAAGTCTAAAATTCTGAAGAGTTAAAAAAGAAAAGGAGCTTCAGCGGTCCACCTTCTAGGCGAGAGGGGAACGGAGCGAGAAGCGCGAGAGGAGCCATCACCAGGGATGATGCAGCAGACAGGTCGCAGAGTCCGGCTAGAGCTGGAATCCAGAGGCCTGCTGCTCAATTTGAAGGGTATGTATTCTTTACTGCAAAGCTTGGCCAGTCAGGAGGGCTTCCAGGCCCAGGAGAGGGAAGTGCACCCTGGAAGAGGGGTGGGGGGCTGATGATGGGGGAACCAACAAAAGGTCAGCTGGGGTAATGGCAGGTGGAGGATTTTAGGGGTCAGCTGCTCTAGGGCCACCGCCCAGGAGTACCTGCTGGCTGGGGCGGGGGCTCGAGACGCCGCCCACCATCGGAAGGGGGCGCAGCTCGCGGCGGAAACGTTGGCGCCCTTCCTCCTCTTGCTGGAGATGTGCGCCCCTCCTCCTGCCCTTCCTTTCGGCTGCACCAGTGCGGTAAGACAGCGCAGCAGGCGCCTGGCCACCCTCTGCCCCTGTCCTGCAGTCAGCCCAGGCACAGGCACTTCTTCCAGCTCCCACTGCCCGCAGCTAGGAAGCTGATTCAATCCCCCGGGGCCTGCACATTTCTCTTCTTTAGATGTCCCCATCTAACATAGAGGAGCATCCATATTGTTGGAGCATGTAACACATGTTGGGATGTGGTCTTGCTCATGGCCATTGCTTTGTTTTGTCCCAGCATCTGTCTGCTGTCACCCCCAAAGGTCCCCAAATAGGGATGCCTTGCCCTACCGACTTAACACCCATGAAAATGTTCTGCTCCCGAGAACACTAGTAACTTTGTTCTAAAAATTATTAAATATCCCTGGAGTGGGCAGATCTGAAGAGAGTCCTATGAGAATGGTCATGGACAGTTAACTTGTGTGCAAATGAAAATGTAGAAAGTCCTCCATTATACGTAAGAAATATGCAAACCTATTCTAAAAATCCATAACTGCTGATGTTCTTACCTTGCTTCAGGATTGTTGAGAGGATATGAGATAGTATGGCCCCTGTGAGCATGGCACCAAGAGTACTGCCGCTGTGAGGTTAGCTCCTCTGTCTCTAAAAAGGTGAGATCGCATAATCCAATATTTGTTAAAGGCAAATTTTTAAAGTACATTAAAATGCTTTTTGAAAAAATTTCCTTTGAATTTATTCTGGTTGGGATTTACCTCTATTTGGTGGTTGTTGTTGTTGTTGTTTTGGTCCTGGGGATTGAACCCAGGGGCTTTCTACTTCTGAACTACACCCCCAGCCCTATTTAATTTTTTTTTTATTTCAAGACAGGGTCTAACTAAGTTGCTGAGGCTGGCCTCAAACCTGTGATCCTCCTATCTCAGTCTCCCAAGAACTCTATGTATTTCTGACTTTTTCCAAATCTGGGAATTTTTTTTTAGGTATACATATTGTTTTATAAAATATACTTCTATTGGTGCATTTTGAATGTAAAAGAGAACATTATTTAAATTTTCTCGTAATGTTTTGTATTTTTCTTCCTTTTCCATGTGAGAGTAGAGAAATGGCAAGCAAAAAGCGAGAAGTCCAATTGCAGGTGGGTAAGTCAGGTAAGCAGGACTTGTTCTGGTGCACTAGAGTGGAAGGCCTTTACAGCGCTTTGTCTTTTGCAGACAGTCATCAATAATCAAAGCCTGTGGGATGAGATGTTGATGAACAAAGGCTTAACAGGTAACCGGGCTTCCCCATTGTCTGGCCATCTGGGCTTTGGCCCTGTGCACCTCCTGGTGCCTGCAGGGTCCCACTCCCCTGCCGAGCCTGAAATCCTGTCATCTCTGCCCAGGCCCCCAATCCAGCATGTGGATATGCCAATATTCTAGATTCTTTGTTCTTTCACAAATATTATCATCTTCTAGTGATTGATGTTTACCAAGCCTGGTGTGGACCTTGCAAATCAGTGCAGCCTTTATTAAGAAAATTGAAAAATGAGCTGAATGAAGATGAAATTCTGCATTTTGTTGTTGTAAGGACTTCATTTTCATTGAACTATTCTTTTCTTATTACAATAAGTGTTTAAATATCCTTTAGTGCTCTAAGTATTATCTTAAACACCTGTCAATTCTTCAACATAGACAATGTTTACTTTGCAATTTTACCACATCGTTCTACGCCAGATCTGATTCCCATAATGTGGAGGTTACTCATCCTGATTGTAAACATTAGAAAAGTGCAGAAATGGATGCCTGTTTTTTGACCTGTTCCATTTCACCTGACCACAGGTTCAATGTGTGCCCTTAGACTAAGGCCTACAAAAGCTGTTTACTAGGTATCATGAAGAAGTACCCAGGGCATTTACACAATTACTGAAGTTTTCAGTAGTAGTGATTTCCTGTCACATTTTGTTACCCAGATATGATAAGTGATTAAGATGCTACAAACTCATTTGACATAATTATATGTTGGCTGTTCAATTTATACACATCAAATTATCAACCAAATAGAACTTGGTTTTCCAGTATGAAAGCCACTAGAAATAAGTGGCTGTGGAACACCTGAAATGTGGCTAGATCAACTGAGGAACGTGCTTTCTCATTTTAACTGTTTAAACTTAAAAATTAATATTCAATTTAATTACTGTAAAATGCTTAAGATTTGGGGCAACTTGGCTATGTGGATCTACCTGTGGATGACAAATTTTACCATAGATCAATTGTTAATTAATTAATGATTAATTGATATTAATTAAAAGTCAATAATTAAAATATATGCTCTAAGGATAAAATTCTAAGATGTATCATGAGAAAAGAATGTGAAATACACCATTAATAATTTTTATAATGATTACATGTTGAAGGGATAATATTTTGGATGTATTGGATTAAGGAAAATGTATTATTATATTGTTTTCACCTGTTTCTTTTTGGTTTTTAAATGTGGCTACTAGAGAATCTTAATATATATATATATATATATATATTATATATAAGGTATATATTATGTATATTATAAATATGGCTCAAATATTTCTATTAGAAGCATACACAAACCAGCTGGACCTGAGATGCAGAAGCAGTAACTGATTTATATATCTTCACTCCTTATGTCTAAAATATGTAGTCCCTAAGGAAGTCAAGCAACCTCAGCCCAGTCCATGTTCTCCTGGGTGCACCTCCCATGGGAATGAGTTTACTTACTGACCTGGACCTCTGTTTGACTCTCCATCCCTTCTGCAAACACATTCTTTCTAGAACTTCTTTTTCTTAATTTAAGGTTATGAATAAGCGTTCTAAAGCCTAGCAACTCCTTCTTAGTACTTTTCTGTTTAGGAGAATAAGTGTCTGTCCATAGTAGTTAAATTGTTGTGTCCTGAGTGAAGGGATTGACTATTGTCTTCAGAAATAAGGGTCATATAGCCTTTTTTCAAAATTAAATTACTGGGCACGTTGGCACACACCTATCATCCCAGTACTTCGGAGGCTGAGACAGGATGGAGGCCAGCCTCAGCAACTTAGCAAGGTCCTGTTTCAAAATAAAAAATAAAATAGGGCTGGGGGTGTAGCTCAGAGCTAGAATGCCCAAGTATACACACACACACACACACACACACACGCATGCACACACGCTCACACACACACACACACGCACGCGCGCACACACACACTAAAATTGCAGCAATTTTAGGTTCAAAATTGGCAAGCCGGGCGTGGTGGCACACGCTTGTAATCCCAGTACTTTGGGAGGCGGAGACCGGAGGATCCGGGTTCGCAGCCAGCCTCAGCTCGCGCACGCGCGCGCTCTCTCTCTCTCTCTCTCCCTGTTTCTCTCTCTCTCTCTCTCTCTCTCCCTGTCTCTCTCTCTCTCTACTTAGTGAGGCCCTCCGCAACTTCGTGAGACCTGGTTTCAAATAAAGTATAAAAAAATAGGGCCAGGGGCATAGAGTGGAGGTAGAACCCCCCTGCGTTCAATCCCCGGTACCGAAAAAAAAAATTTGGCAGAAAGTACAGAGAATTCCCATATACCCCTCACCTCTGTGGTACATTTGTAACAATCAGCAAACCTACATTGACATAGCTTGCGTAAGCATTCACTCTTGGCGTTGTACTTTCTTTGGGTTTTAACAAATGTATAATGACATGTGCCCACCATTTTCATGCTATACAGGATAGTTTCACTGCTCTAAAATCCTCTGGCTCCACCTATTCATCCCTCCGTCTCCCCAAAGCCCCGGCAACCACTGATCTTTTTACTGTCTCCGTAGTTTTGCCTTTTCCAGAATATCATATAATTGGAACAATACAGTACGCAGCCTTTTTCGATTGGCTTCTTTTATTCTGCAACATGCAACTGAGTTGCTTGTATCACTTGATATCATTTCTTTTTAGTATTGAATAATATTCCATTGTCCGGATGTCCTGCAGTTTATTTAGCTATTCACCTTGTGAACAACATCTTGGCTGCATGAGAGTTTTAGCAGTCTTGAATAAAGCTAATGTAAACTTCATGGATTTTTGTGTGGACATAAGGTTTTAACCTAACTTGGGTAAATACCAGGGAGATTGTTGGATCATATGGTAAAACTGTGCTTCCTTTTGTGAGAAACTGCCAACCTGTCTTCCAGAGCAGCTGTACTGTTTTATATTTCCACATCGGTGAGTGGGGATCTCCATGTGTCACATCCTCGCCAGCATTTGGTGTAGTCAGGGCTCTGATCTGGATCTAAGGAGTGTGTAGTGATACCTCATCGTGGTTTTAACTGGCATTGCTCTAATTACATGTGATCTGCAGCCTCTTCATATGCATAAATGAATATGCTTCATCTGCATATGCTTCATAAGCCTCTATATCTTCTTTAGTGAAGATATGGAGGTGGCATTAACTCCATTAATGTCCATTAGTGTCCATTAATGTCTTTGGCCCACATTGAAATAGGATTGTTCTGTGGCTTTTTTTTTATATTCTCTGGGCTCTGCAGGTTTTTTAAGGGCAAGATTTGGTAATAACCTGCTTCACTCTAAAGAGTCAGAACCACATAAAAGAAACTGGAATGTGATTCAAGATTTGATTCTTGGCAAAGAGGAAAAACCAATTTCAGAGAGCAGACGGTAGGGCCTGAAGTGGATCGCTACATGCAGTCAACACGGGGTTGGTATAAGAAGTTAAAAGGCAACGTCAGAAGTGTCTTGAGGTTGGCAGATGGATCACAGAGAATTGAGGCTGGGAAAAGCCTTGTGGGAGTCAAAAATACCTAAGAATTTTGCTTGTAACAAATTTTGTGTGTTCTTTCCTGTTTTAAAAATAAAATTCTTGTGCATCCTGGGGGTTGGAGTTAGGGAAGTTTGTCTGAAAGTGGTTGGAGTACAGGTTAATAGGCTGGCAGTCAAGGGAAACTCCAGTATCCTATAGGAAATTGTGGCTAGAGGGGAGATACTAGCAACGGGGTAGGCCCCTGCTCACTTGTCAGCCTACCTGGAAGCTCACCTGTCAGACTATCTGGAAGGGAGTTTGGGGCATAGAAAAGGGTCTTTAGACAAGCAGGAAGTGGAATCTGATGCTGTGCTCACAGAGGTTTAGAGTCAGTAAATCCCTGCTGTTTAGAGAGTCTGAGTAGAAACAAACCAAGTGGGGTGTGTGTGTGTGTGCACGTGTGCGCGCACGTGTGCGTGCAAGGTGCTTATTATGTGAATGCTGAGGAGTGTGAGGAAGAATGATTAGACCATGCAGTCTGTTGAGCTTCCATTTCAGCAGAGCTCAACCTCTCCAAGAGAGGAGGGCTGGTTATAGTGGAGATGCTGTGCAATGATACAGATCCTTTAACGGTGCTTCTTGAAGGCCTCAGACTGTGTCCACCTAGCACTACCTGGGCCACACAGAATTCCTCAGCCTCCTCCATGGGAATTAGTTCCATTAATATATCAACCCAAGTGTACGGTACAGTTTTCCAAAAATAATGCCCTGTTCAAATTACTAGCATGTGTTGAGTTTAACAACTGTGTTTGTAGTGTTTATTTTCTACTGTGTCTGCACATAAGCAACAATAGTATATTCACATCCATGGCTGCTGGTTTTATGAAATGATGTGCCCAAAATAGTTGCCGTGGTGGGGGTGGGGGTGGTGGGGGAATCTCTCCAAATCTCTGTTGTAAACAACAATGGAGAGACGCCCTCTGCTGGAAATTTTGCTTTCTGCAGTTAACCAAGGAAAAAGGACCTCCCCCACTTTTTTAAGTATAAAAATAATGGATATAAAAAAATAATGGGTTTCATTGTGACATATTCACTAAGCATTATAGGTGCATACATTTTCCCCTTAGATTCCGGGGTGGATTGGTTCCAGGACCTGTGTGTATACCAAACCCAAGGATGCCTATGTTTCTTACATAAAATGACATAACATATGTGTATAATCTATGCACTTTAAATAATATCTAGATTACTTGTAACATATCTAATAAAATGCAAATACAATGTAAATGGTTGTTATATTGCATTGTTTAGATAATAATGACAAAGAAAGAAGTTTGTAGATGTTCCATACAGAAACAATTTTTTTAAAAATTTCTGTCTCTAATTTGTTGAATTGATAGATATACAGGCTGACTGTATATATATATATATATATATATATATATATATATATATGCATGTATGTAAATATATATCACAGCATGATGTGTACATACAAAATCATATATTTATTATAGTTATTAAAGTATTTAGTTCTTAATGCTTTATAATATATGTAATATATTTATATATATAATTTACATATATATAATATCATATATACATAATATATATATTTATATATGTAAATTATAATGATGATATTGGGACTACTTCTAATCTTTGCTTCCTGTACTTTAAAATTATGGATTATTTCCCTTTTTGGTTCCTTTCTTTTTTGTTTAGCAACTGAATTTTTGGTTGAAAGTTCCATGGGACCCGATATGCTAGAGAGGGATGACAGTAGGTCCTGGGGCCTCTTGCTGACAAGCACCAGGTGCCTTGCTTGTCCTCCCATGCCCTTGGCAGCTTTGAGGAGCCTCCAGAAATTCCAGTTTGAAAACGACCGCCTTAGGTTACAAATACAGCTGCTAGGGACTGAATGCTTGTCCCAAAGTTCTTAGGTGAAAACTTGAAACCCCAATGTGATGGTATTTGGAGACGGGGCCTTTGGAAGGTAATTAGGATAGATCAATGCCATTATAATAAGAGGAAGAGAAGCCGGGCGTGGTGGCTCACGCTTGTAATCCCAGTACTTTGGGAGGCCAAGACCGGAGGATCCGGGTTCGCGGCCAGCCTCAGCTGTCTCTCTCTCTCTCTCTCTCTCTCTACCTAGTGAGGCCCTCCGCAACTTCGTGAGATCCGGTTTCAAAATAAAGCATAAAAAAATAATAGGGCCAGGGGTGTAGCGCAGAGGTAGAACGCCCCTGGGTTCAATCCCTGGCACCACACACACACACACACACAAAAAAAAGAATTAAAAAAAAAAGAGGAAGAGACATGAGACCCCTTTCAAGTGAAGATCTACCCAGTTGAAGGCCTCTACCAAGAACCTCCCTCTGCGGGTCGTGGTCTCCGATTTCCAGCCTCTAGAACTGTGAGACATAAATGTTGCTAAGCCACCCAGTCTGTGGCAATTTGTTTTGGGAGCCTGAAATGACAAAGAAACCTACACTTAGACTGACCCTAACAAATGACCACACGCTGATGGCTGGACCAGAAGGTGTTGTTAATAATGAAGGAAGACACTTACTTAATTTACTGTTGTTTATCATGAATTTAGGATAACTTGAAATTTGTAAGAAAGTTTTAAGAAAACCATAAACATAAAAATAAAAGACTTTAAAATTTCATTCACAAAGCATTTCGTGAGCTCCTTCCTGTATGGCCATGACTGACGCTGAGGAGGCGCTGACACAGAGGTGCCCATAGAACATGCTCCATCTGGGCCCGGGGCTCTCGTGACAAAGCAGGTGAAACCAGGCACATCTGCCGCATCTGCCCACATCTCCACGACTGAAGTGGAGAATAGGTGCCCTGCGAGAGGGGCAGTCGATGCCATGAGGGGCAAGAAATGGGTTGCAGCAGGAGTAAGAGCCAATCCTTGTAGGAAAGCTACTTGAGCTGGGTTGCAAAAGGAGGAGCAGGACCAGGCAATGAGGAAGGACAAAATAAAAAATGAGTTTGGCTAAAGGCTGGATACTATAAAGGGGAGCAGTGAGAGGTAAAGTTGACATCAAATGATGCGGGGCTTCAATTGCCAGTATATGCAATTTGATCCTTAATGTAACTATAAAATACCCATAAAATGTTGCAGTGTACATAAAATTGTATATATCTCTGCAATGGTCGAGTATAGTGTATTAAAGGACTAGGATATAGTTTATTATATTAAAAACGTTTGTTTTTTTCAGGCAGAAGCCGACAACATTGTGACTTTGCAGCCATTTAGAGATAAATGTGAACCTGTTTTTCTCTTTAGTCTTGTAAGTATAGCATTTATTGTCTCAATTGTATCATCAGATTCCAGTTTGCAGTTAAAAGAGCAAGAGGCATTTATATCACCATGGAATCATTTGCTGACGATAGTGAGTGCACTGTGTTGGTCTTGTCTCTGCTTCTCTGTTGATATATTGTATAATTTAACGTCTAGGAACTTGTAATAGATTGAGAAGCTTAGACTAGCACGCACTGAGCTGATCAGAGAAAAGAAAAGTAAAATGGTGTTTACCTTAACTAAGGAAATCACCAGAGATTTGGATGAGGAAGCATTCACAGGAGGGAAAATTTAAAATGTCTCAGATACCTCGCAGGAGAGAATTGGCTATCAATACTCATATATACCCATACTGAAAAGTATTGGTATGATCATTATTTTGTACTACATAGTACTATTATTTCTGTATTTATAAATACATTGAGAGAAGATAGTGTAATCACTGAAACGTTATAGTCGTTTTCTATGTATGCAGGAAGGATGCATATTTATCTTCTTTACTCTTTTCTGCATTTTCCAAATATTCTGTGATGAACATAACTTTAAGCACTATTTTATAAATGAAGAGTCCACAGTTAAGTGCTAAATTGTGGTGTTACATAGAATATGGTTGCTACAGTTAGAGATAGTCAAAGGATTCACAGAGGAGATTGATGGGACTTGGTCTATTCTATAGTGTGGATACTTGATTTTCAGTATTAAAATAATTATTTAAAACACTTCTGGAATATAATTTTTGACTCTTCCTAACAATACTTCTGGAACTAAGAATTAAATTTCTGGGTTAATTGAATGAAAAAATGTGTTGTAATTTTTGCTCTAAGTTGAATATATAGGATTTGATGATTCAGACGAGGGGTCAGCCACACTTTTCTGTAAAGGGCCAGATAATATTTTCAGATTTTGCAGAAAGTTAGTCTTTGTTCTGAGTCACAATTTGCTGACCTCTGACCTACATGTAGTTTAGAGAACCAGAATGAATAACTACACAAAGGAAGAAATGAGCTTAGTGGGACCCATGAGGGGACTCTTAACAGCAGGTAGCAGTTGGGAACCTGGGACTAAGGAAGAAAGACTGGGCAGATGAGTCTTCACACAGAGTTGGAGCTCTGGGGTGGCCACTGCCTTGCCATCTGAGTCAGGTCTGACCAGGACACCCTGCCCACTCTCCTGAAATGAACAGTCAGCCCATGTTCATCTCTAATCTCTGCCATCAGTGCCCAAAGTCTAAGTAAACCAATCCTCCCAGACCTGTGTCATCCATCCTTCTAACACTCATTCTTCACCTGACCCAGTTCTCTAGTTCTCCCCCATGTCTCAAACTGTTTCACTGTGGGATATCTAGTATTACTTTAGGCACTTAGCAAACCTCCCAAGGTCTTGGACCATGTCTCTGAGCTTTTGCTCTCCTTCTTTGACTTACCTTCAATTTGCCTCCTTCCTTACGACATCGTCCATGCAGCCTGGAAGTGGTGACCTTTTTTTATTGCATTCCTCAGGGCCAGGAGTAAAATATATGTTTCTCTTAACTTCCTCTTACTTATTCAACCCCTTTCTTTCCCTTGCTTATCAGAGGAGTCTTATATTAAACCCCCTTTCTTCCTCCTCCATTTCATTCCTGTTATGTTCTGGCCTTAACATCATTTCTGTGATGACTGAAGGCTTTGGCTCCTGGCTCAAAGTCTTATTCTCCAACCCAAGTCCTGACTTCACCCTGGGGATGTCAGTATCCACATGGGTAACCCATTCAATATGCTGGCCTTTCAATTCTTGACCTCCTTACTGCCAGTGGACTTTTCTTCCAAAAAGTTTATTTTCACTCAATCATTCCTGTATTTATGCCTCAAACATTTTTTACCACTTCTTGTTCCATATCCATATCGTTAATTCAAGAACCTCATTCTCTGATCATCAAGCTTATCTCTTGTTTATTCAAATATTCCCACAATGGCCCTTGGTAATGGTCAGCTTTTTTAGCTGACAATAAATTCATTCCAGCGAGTTTCAGCGTCAAGAAGTTTTTCCATAGGAACTGTTGAAAGATTCCCTTGAATGGGGAATGATAATTAAAGTTTCAAGTTTGATTCAAACATTTCTTAGCTGGATCTTTCTCATTGGTCATTGAATATGATTACATCTTTTCAATTAAAAAGTAATCCTCCTTCTGATACCATGATTCCCTGCCTCTCTCCACCTATCACTTATTTATTTTCTTTTACTCCACAGCTAAGTTTATTTAAGAGTTCCACCATTTGTATTTACTCTATTTCTTCCTGTTCCATTAACTCCTAAGTCCATTCAGTCTGACTTCTGTCTGATTATTCTGCCAGACTTGCTGTTCCTAAAGTGTGTAGTTTCCAACTCGTTGCTCATCATTGTTCTGTACCTCACACATTCGATCAGAGGTGACCATGTCCTCATTTTCAAAACTGCTACTTCTTTTGGCTCATGTGATTTGGTTTTCCTTTCACCTTCCTGGATGCTCTACCTTCTTTAGCTGCTTCACCCTTCTTTATTTAGCTACTAGATATCGATACTCTCCTTAGGAAATTCCCTCCATCCACACTTGCAATGACACCTATCTATCAGTAAGTCTACTTTTCATCTTTAGACACATCCTGTACTTTGAACTCCTGACTTGAGCACCCAACTGGTACCTTGACATCTTGGCTTACTCAAAGGCATCTCACAATGAACGCATCTAACACTAACCCCCCTGATCCCCAGGTCTTCTCCTGGTGTCTCTTCATTTTGCATGTAGCATTACAATTCACAAATAATCCATTTTTTTGGAAGAGTTATCTTAGTGATATCTCTGTATCACATCCAATTGAAACCACATCTTGGACCTGTGAATTTCACTGCTTAAGTCTGTCTCACATCATTTACTTCTTTCCACTATTTCCCTCTCCACCAGCTCTGCCGTAGGTTGAGTAATCTCTAGAGTGGCTCCCAAATAAATAAATAAATAAAAGCTCACATCTTCTCTAGCTCCTTCTTTAACCTTTTCTCCACACAGTAGATAAAATGATCTTTACAAATATCATTTCTACTCATGGTATTCTACTCTGTTTCAAACATTCAAAGGGTTTCCAACTCTCCTTAAGGATGAAGGCTGGGTTACAGGCTCTACACAGTCTGCCTCCCCTTAGGGGTTGGGCTTCGTGTCATACCAGGCTGGCCCTCCATTTCTCATCTAGCCTCCTTGCAGCCTTACAACCTTGAGTCTGCTATTCCTTCCACATAGCACATGTTGTTCACATTGTTATCTCTTACTCATCCTTCCTGTTTTAAACCAAGAACCACTTCCTGATGTTGAGAAGTACCTGTCCTGATCTTGACTAGCACACATTCTTATAGGACCTCTGAGTACTTTCTACCTCTCATAGTGGTACTCATCGTGGTTGCCATTTCACATGTGTTTGTGGTTTTGTGGGTTGCATTTTTTTTTGGTAGTTTAATTAGGTTTTCAGGCCTCTTGTTCAATACCATTATGCCTGTTTATTCAGTACCACCATGCCAGTAAACCAATGCATAGTAAATACAAGTTGAGAGATGGACAAAAGGTGCATAGTGTCAGAAATAACCAGGGAAGGCAATGTTGGAAAGCTTGTCTAATATCTGTCAAATTTAAAGCAGGTGCATCAGAAGGAGTGCACCTGAGTGCTCCTAATGGGTGACGGCTTGCTGCACAGTGCTGTCATACCTTTGGCTGTAGAAAGGCAAATTGGAGGTAGAACCCAAATACCTGGTGTTACAAAATAAGACAAAGTTTCACATAATTTTGTGAAACTTTAAAATGGCTGATTGCCATAGCAACAAGAAAATTGGTGAGGATGAGGGGCAGGGAAGGATGCATTACATGTTGGTTCTTGACTTGTTCTGAAAATGAAAGTTCCTTCCTTATTTTCCCTTGTAGAATGGCAAAATTATTGCAAAGATTCAGGGAGCAAATGCACCGCTTATTAGTAAGAAAGTCACTAACTTGATCAATGAAGAGAGGAAGATTGCAGCAGGTGAAATGGTTCGCCCACAGGTAAATACTGTGAATTAATGACTTTTTTTTTTAATTTAAACAAATACATTACTCTTTGTGTTGTTTTCCCAAAGCATTTTTTCCTAACATATTGTGCTCAGTCACTTCCCATCACTGTGGCACAGTACTGGGGGCATCAGTATCAGTCTATAGGAGGGAGGTTTATTTTGTGCCCAGTAGCTCCCCATCACTGTGATGCAGTACTGGGGGTAATCAGTCTATAGGAGGGAGGTTTATTTTGTGCCCAGTAGCTCCCCATCACTGTGATGCAGTACTGGGGATAATCAGTCTATAGAAGGGAGGTTTATTTTGTGCTCAGTAGCTCCCCATCACTGTGATGCAGTACTGGGGGTAATTAGTCTATAGGAAGGAGGTTTATTTTGTGCTCAGTAGCTCCCCATCACTGTGATGCAGTACTGGGGATAATCAGTCTATAGAAGGGAGGTTTATTTTGTGCTCAGTAGCTTCCCATCACTGTGGCACAGTGCTGGGGGCATCAGTATCAGTCTATAGGAGGGAGGTTCATTCTGGCTCACAGTTCGGAGGCTTTGGTCCATGGTCTCTTGGCCCTGTTGCTTTGGTTTGTGCAAGGCAGTTCACGATGGCAGGAAGCTTGTGAGGCAGCAAAGCTACTCACTTTCGTGGAGGCTGGGAAGCAAAAACGAGACAGGAGAGGAAGAGATTGGCATCCCACAATTCCCTTTGAGGGCACGCCTGAATGACCTAACTTCCTCCAACTAAGCCCCACCTCTTAAAGGCATCACCACTTTTAGAGCCACAGACTGGATATCAAGTCCTTAGCACAAGGGACTTCAGGGGACACTTATTCAAACCATAACACTTCGTAGCAATCTAGGTATCCAAATGTTACCGCCTTTCTGGGAAGCATTTTGGCAATGGGAACTAAAGGCATCTTTCTGCTTTACCTTCTAGCCCTTGGGTTATAAATATTTAACTAGAAACAAAATATATTCTTTCACCTTCATAAAACAATCATATTTTGCTTGCATTTCTCTTTCACAGTATCCAGAGCTTGTGTTCATAGACTCATCATCAGAAGAAGCTGGGGAATCACATTATGAAACTGTTGGTGTGTCAACTTACTTTAAAGTAGTTGCAAGGGTTTTCTTACATGGGTGTTTGTCACAGCATTACTTGTAGCAACAAAATTTGGAAACAGCATCCACATTAATCAATACAGGGCTATTTGGATAAATATTAACAGTGGCTTGCAAGACTTAGCTATTAAAGTCACCCTCTCTGCTCCCTGCCTTATACCTTTCTTTTCTGGGTCTGGAGCCTTCACACGCTTTCTGAGGATCATGAACTCCTATCTATTTAATTCTTCATCATAGTCCCCAAACTTGTGAAAGTAGTTTCTTCCTCATTTTACTTTGCGTTTAACAACTCCATGCCTTCCCTGGTTGTGTGTGTGTGTGTGTGTGTGTGTGTGTGTGTATGTCTGTGTGTATGTCTGTGTGTGTCTGTGTGTTTGTGTGTCCGTGTGTGTCTGTGTATGTGTGTCTGTATGTGTGCATGTCTGTGTTTGTCTGTATTTGTGTGTGTGCATGTGTGTCTGTGTATATGTGTGTGTCTGTGTGTATCTGTACGTCTGTGCGTCTGTGTGTTTGTGTGTTTGTCTGTGTGTGTCTGTGTATGCGTATGTGTGTGCCTGTGTGTGTCTGTGTGTATGTCTGTGTGTGCCTGTGTGTGTGCATGTGTGTGCGTCTGTGTGTGCCTATATGTGTCTGTGTGTATGTGTGTCTGTGTCTATGCATGGGTGTGTCTGTATGTCTGTGTGTCTGTATGTCTGTGTGTCTGTGTGTTTGCGTGTGTCTGTGTTTGTGTGTGTCTGTGTGATTATGTATGCCTGTGTGTGTGTGTGTGCGTGTGTGTTTCCATTTCTGGAGGCAGCAAAAGCAAACAGCTAAACTCAGTGAGCTATCTTGCACTAAAAGTTTGTCCTGAGAATGTAGACCCATGTATAGGTAGCATCCTGTCAGTTTGCAGTCTCTACTTGCATAGTGCATGGTTGAAACTTCACTCAGTGGAGATGCTGAGCTAGTTAGATCTTAGGTGTGTTTCTAATGCATATGAGTTACACTAAAACCACCACTTCCTACCTACTCAATTTGTTTGCTTCCTGCTTAAAATTTCTTGTGAATGTTTCCACTTTGTATAAATATAAGAACTCCACTTTGATTCTAAGTAGAAATTCTTTAGGAGTTGAATTTTCATAATAAGGTGCAAAGCTATCGTGGTCAAAAATTACTGAGCATTAGGGATTTACCTTTCTCATAGTCACATCCTTCATTATCCTTCTTTGTGCTAAGAAAATGAAATTATGTGGTTTTTTTCCCTAGACGAATATTGCGCTATTGCTATTATCAAACCTGAAGCTGTGTTTAGTAGAAAAGCTGTAACAATCAAAGAAAATGTAAGTAATATTTACCAACAGTTGTTTAAATAGATTGCAAAATAAAAACACCTTAACTGCCAATTTAGAGACAATATTATCATTTGGAATAAAATAGAATACAATGAACTTGTGATACTTTTGTGTGTGTGTGATACTAGGGATTGAATCCAGGGGCATTCTATTTCTGAGCTACACCCTTAGCCCTATTTTATTTTTTATTTTGAAATAGAGTCTCACTAAGTTGTGGAGGACCTCAATAATTTGCTGAGCCTGGCTTTGAACCTGCAATTCTCGTGTCTCAGCCTCCCAAGTGCTGGGATTACAAGCGTGTGCCATCACACCCACCTACGAGGTAACTTTAAAGGCTTTGAGAATTCTATGTTTTTATGAAGTCTCCATCTATTCATGTATTCTCCTTTAAATAACCCCACTCCACCAGCATGATACATAAATTGTAAATATTATAGCTTCGGGAGCCGGGCATAGTGGCGCACTTGTAATCCCAGTACTTTGGGAAGTGGAGACCGGAGAATCGGGGTTCGCGGCCAACCTCAGCGCGAGCTTTCTCTCTCTCTCTCTCTTTCTCTCTCTCTCTTTCCCTGTCTCTCTCTCTCTCTCTCTCTCTCTCTCTCTCTCTCTCTCTACCTAGTGAGGCCCTCCGCAATTTCGTGAGACCCAGTTTCAAAATAAAGTATAAAAAAATAGGGCCGGGGGTGTAGCGCGGAGGTAGAACGCCCCTGGGTTCAATCCCCGGTACCGCAAAAAAAAAAAAATATATTATAGCTTCGGTATTGGATTGTAACAAATGTTCTTGCTTAATTATTAGTAATGAGGTCTTGTTATAAACTTGCATTAACTTGCTTTGCCCTGGGTGTTGTTACAAATGTGTGATCCTCTTCAATACATGATAGCTTAAAAAGCATCTAATGTTTTCCTTTAGAGTCAAAATAAATATTTTATAGAAATATTTATAAAGTATATAAGACTTGTATATTTTCATATGTGAAAATTCCACTGTAATTCAGAGGTCTGCGAGCTTTTCCTGTAATGGGCCAAGCAGTAGCTGCTTCCGGGTTTGCTCTGCATAAGGACTCTGATAGCAGCAGTAAAGAACACGCAAGCCGGGCGTGGTGGCGCACCCTTGTAATCCCAGTACTTTGGGAGGTGGAGACCGGAGGATCCGGGTTCGCGGCCAGCCTCAGTTCTCTCTCTCTCTCTCTCTCCTTAGCGAGGCCCTCTGCAACTTGGTGAGACCCGGTTTCAAAATAAAGTATAAAAAATAGGGCTGGGGGGCGTAGCGCGGAGGTAGAACACCTCTGCGTTCAATCCCCGGTACCACAAAAAAAAAAAAAAAGAAAAAAAGAAAGAACACGCAAGTGAATGGATGTTCCTGGGTTCCAATAAACTTCATTTACAAAAATGGTCAGGGTGCCAGATTTTGACTGCAGCCTGTAGTTTGCCAACCCCCAAACAACGACTTTGTGTTGAAACAACAAAGTATTGAAATTTGAAGGAATATTGGATAAGCAATAAAAGGGGTCACATAGGTAGCTATGTAAGGAGAGGCCGAACATCTCTTGATGAGCTTCCCATCATGCATTTGTTCTTTAGCTGCACCTTCAGTTTGATGGAACTACAATAAATAGATGGTCAACAGATGATAGGACCTACTAGTCCCTCTCCTCCAGACCCTGGTGCATGTGTTAGTGGTGAAGAGCCACCAAACTGTCCCCCACTCCTTCATATAGTGCTTATTCTTTATCAAGTGTTTCAGAAGTTAATATCACACACCAGTGGTTTACTGCTCCTTATTACAGTGTGCTTTAACAACCACAATAGTGAAAGTTTTCAACACTGCTCAGTTCTTTAATTGAGACAGTGCTATTAATAATCAGTTCATAGTAATGTTTTGGTTCTGGCATGATAAACAGCATTTCAGAGATATAATGGCCATCTACTAAATACCTCACTTCTCTAGGATACAGTAAAAGGCTACATAACAGGACGAAAAAATAAGGAATGTTTTCAGTAGAAACAAAGTGAACATACCGAATTTTTAAACTGTAGCAAAGGAGAAATTATCCAACCTAAACCTCCTTAGATTCTTTTCCTATTGTTAGGTGTTATGTGATGCAATAAATTCATGATTTGGGTTTTTACACGTAGTTCAACTTGGAATGTCAGTTAAGAGGGGGTCACTGAGATGTAAGCCATGCTCTACAACTTCAAAAAAGACATTGGAACCAGTAGAGCTTCTGTTTACATAACTGAAACAAAGTGTACCTGATGCCGGATACTCCCAAATCAAATTGGGTCAACATTATTAGTATTACTTAATGTACTTTTATTTGCGGTACTGGGGATTGCACCTGGGGCATTCTACCTCCGAACTACATCCCCAGTCCTATTTTTTTATTCTTTATTTTTGAAACAGGGTCTAAGTTGCAGAGGGCCTCACTAAGTAGCTGAGGCTGGCTGCAAACCTGCGATCCTCCTGTCTCAGCCTCCCAAGTACTGGGATTACAAGTGTGCGCCACCACGCCAGGCATGTACTTTTTATTTAATCATTTAGTACCTCATTTTGTGGCAAATGTGACATTTGCCTCAAAATTTTGTTATATTTTATTACATGTGAGTGGCATGAACACTGAATTTTGTCATTAAATATAATTTTCATCAAAACAAGTAAAACTGGTTAATTCTTAAATCCCATCCTTCCTAATAAGTTAGATGTTTTAGTTGCTGAAAGAGTAAGTTATCTAAAAAATGAAGATCAAGTTGTACTAGATTCTGAGTTATGGCCTTTGAAAATAAAGCATAAGAGAGAAATTAAAACAATTTTGAAAATAGTTAAGAAGTGCTTGTAAATTGATGCTTTCATGAATGATTCAAAGAGCTGTATTTTTTCTTTAAAATTAAGTAAGTTTATCACGTTTTGCAGTCTCTGGTTCAAGCCTTGAAAACTTGCATATCTAGGGGGCATCAGAAGAACATTCATGTATATTTCTGAACCACTTCAAACCTAGTGCCTTATGGGCTTTGCTGAGGTCTTTATGTGAAATGCATTCAAACCCGGGTGATTTATTACACCCAGGAAACATACATCCTTAACTTGTTTTACATGTGATTCCTGACACATATGCACCTGCCCTGACTTTCTGATTGAAGATCATCAAGGCAGGATTCACCATAGAAGCAGAGGATAAGAGGGTGCTCACCGAAGGGCAAGTGAGGGACTTCTACAGCCAAATACAAGACCAGGTAAGAAAGTTAAACAAAAAAGCCACTGTGTAGTCAAATGAATTCAAATACAGTGATTCTTACAAACTTTATATCTTCACTACAGAAAAGCAAATGAGTAAGTCTAGCCAACTAAATAAGCTTCAGGCGTCCCTGATGGTGCCGTAGCCAAGATGCCAAGATGGCGCCTCTGGGAAGATCTCTGATAGAAACAGTGATATCCAGACAAACTGAATAGTCCAGTTGTGTTTTGTCGAAGACCAATTTTTTTCCCCATGTCTCCGGAACCTGAATATCCAGCTCTTCCTGATAAATTTTTATCCTAGGTGAAGGCTCTCCTTGTCATCAGCTCAACAAGAATGCTTTAACCATTTTTTACCTAAAGTTCTTTCTGTCAGGATGTATTCATTTTAATTTTATTTTGCTTGAACAAAAATATGATAAAGGCAGTGCTGAGAAATATTGAAAAGTGCAGATTTGGTGGTCAGGAGACCTAGCTTTTAGAAACACACTGTTCAATATGGTGGACACTAGATACATGTGGTTATTGGAATTTCAATTCATTAAAATCAAATTACATTAAAAAGTCAGAGACTCAATGGTATTAATTGCATTTCAAGGGCCCAGTAGCTACATTCAGCCACTGTGATGGAGGGTACAGAACATGCTTCTCATCACAGAAAGATCTCCTGGACAGCAATTTGTACAACTGGCTGCATCACTCAAACCACCTTTCCTGTCCTCAGCTCCACATGTATACAAAGAAAGGGTTGGAGCCGGGCGTGGTGGCACACGCTTGTAATCCCAGTACTTTGGGAGGCGGAGACCAGAGGATACAGGTTCGCAGCCAGCCTCAGCTGCCTCTATCTCTTTCCCTCTCTCTCTCTTTCTCTCTCTCTCTCTCTCTCTCTCTCTCTCTTTCTCCTTAGTGAGACCCTCCGCAACTTCATGAGACCTGGTTTCAAAATAAATCATAAAAAAAATAGGGCCAGGGGCGTAGCACGGAGGTAGAACGCCCCTGCGTTCAATCCCCGGTACCGCAAAAAAAAAAAAAAAAGAAAGAAAGAAAGGGTTGGACCAGCTAAATCAGTAACTGGGAAATCCAGCTCATCAACTCCACATGAAACTACTGAATCAGAAACTCAGGGATTCAGCTCCCAAACACTGTCTTAAGCCCTACAGATGACTTGGAAATATCCTCAAGTTTGACAGTAGTTGTTAGACTCTCTTTAAGATCAATTCATGGTAACTGTGTGTGTGTGTATATATATATATTACTTTATATATAATGTATATGTATATATGTAATATATATTACTTTATATATATATATATATACATATATATATATATATTATTGGTTCATTGTAATTATACATCATAGTGAGATTCAAAGTGATAGAAATATATATGCACACGGCACTTGGCACACAGCCCTTGGTGTGATTCCCTCAGGATCCAATCCCACTTCCTCTTCTTCATACATGTTAGTGAGATTGGTAGTGATATATGTCCATATATGGACACAGAATTATTTGAACTGTTGCCTTCATCCATTCTTTTTCCCCTCCCAACCTCCCTGCCCCAGACCCCTTCCAGTATTCTACTGGTCTCTCTCATGGATGTGAAGTTTCTTTTGTCTCCTATTTTTCTCTCTAGCTTCCACATATAAGAAAAAATATATGCCCCTTGACTTTCTGAGACTTGCTGACCTCATTTAGTATAATATTCTCTAGTTCCATCCATTTTCCTGGAAATCACATAATTTTGTTCTTCTTTATGTCTGAGTAAAATTCCATTGTGTGTATATACCACATTTTCTTTATTCATCTGTTCATGGACACTTAGATTAGTTCCATAATTTTGGCTATTGAGAATTGTGCTGTTATAAACATGGATATGCATATATGTTGAATCACCCTTGCATCCCTGAAATAAAACCAACCTGGTCATGGTGTACAATCTTCTTGATGTGGTTTTGGATGCAAATTGATAGTATCTTATTAAGAAATTTTAGCCGGGCATGGCGCACACTTGTAATCCCAGTACTTGGGAGGCTGAGACAGGAGGATCACAGGTTCATGGCCAACCTCAGCTACTTAGTGAGACCCTCTGCAACTTATTGAGACCCTGTTTCAAAATAAAAAATAAGAAAAAAAAATAGGACGGGGGCGGGGGGTGTAGCTCAGAGGTAGAATGTCCCTGGGTTCAATCCCTAGGACCACAAAAAAATATTTTTATTTGCTTTTTAGGAGCAAATTTTATTTGTTCCTATATTCACCAAAGATATTGGTCTGTAATTTTTTTCCTTGAGGTATTTTTATTTGGTTTTGGTATCAAGGTGATACTGACTTCGTGGAATGAGTTTGAAAGTATTCCATCTCTTTTTATTTCATGGAATAATTTGAGAAGCACTGGGCTCAGTTCTTCTTTAAAGGTCTTACAGAATTCAGCTGAGAATCTGCCTGGTCCTGGACTTTTCTTTGTTGGCAAACACTTTATTGTTGATTCTTTCTCTTTGCTTATTATTGGTCAGTTTAGGTTTTCTATGTCCTCTTGGTTTAATTTAGGTAAGTTGTATGCATCTAGAAATTTATTGATTTCTTCTAAGTTTTCCAGGATATTGGAGTATACATTTTCAAAATATTTTCTAACAATCCTCTGGATCTCCGCACTGTCTGTGGTGATATCTCTTTTTTCATTTCTGATTTTAATAATAGTAATTTGGGTCAGTTCTTGCTCCTTTTTGTTTGTTTGTTTGTTTGTTTGTTTGTTTTGTTTTTTGGTTAGATTGGCTAAGAGTTGGTCAGTGTTGTTTATCTTTTAAAAAACCCAGATTTTTAAATTATTGATCCTTTGTGTTATTGTTTTATTCTCTATTTCATTGATTTCTGCTTTGATTTTAAGTATTTTCTGCTTTCTACTGGATTTGGGATTAGTTTATTCTTATTTTTCTAGGGCCTCGAAATCCATCATTACCTTCTTTATTTGGAGTGTTTCTGTTTTATTTATGTGTGCACTCAATGCTATAAACTTTCCTCTTAAACTGCCTTTACAGTGTCCCAGATGTTTGGGTAAATTGTGTCTCTATTTTCATTTGATTCTAAAAATTTTTAAATTTCTCCCCTTATTTCTAATATGATCCAGCCCTCATTAAAAAAATGTAGCTGTGAATTTCTGCCATTCAAAAATGTCTTTGCAAACAGCAGGTTTATAAGGCTAACATTCTCTTGCTTGGTGATCATGAAAGGGAAAATTTCACTGGTCTTGTAATAGTGGCCACCATTTTTTTTTCTTTTTTCTAGTACTGGGGGTTGAACTTAAGGGCATTCTACCTCTGAGCTACACTCCAAGTGTTTTTTTATATTCTGTTTTGAAACAGGGTCTCGCTAGGCTGCTGAGAGTTTGACTCACTACATTGGTTACTGAGGCCATCCTTGAACCTGAGATCCTCCTGTTTCAGCCTCCCCAGTACTGGGATTACAGGTGTGTACCACCATGCCTGGCTAGTGGCCACCATTTTAGTCCACCTATTTCAGAAGCCTGAAGTAAATAATTTATCATTTTATTTTGTAGCCTGACTTTGAAGAGTTCCTGTCTCTTATGACAACTGGCTTAAGCTATGTGCTGGTTATATTTCAAGGAAATGAAATAGTGGATCCCCTGGAAAACAATGAATCTCAGCTTGAGACAGAAACTAAAGATCCACTTGAGTACCCAGCAGAGAGTGAAATCGGCCCTGTACCTAAAGTGACGAAGAAAAAGCGAGACAGGTAGCTCAGACCAGGGATTTATCATTCGCAATGTGTCACTAGGTAATCAAAGTGTAATGTCCAAATATCTCAAAACATGAGGATGAATATTTTATATCGAAGCCATGGGTATTTCTTCTAGTCAACCTAAGACATCATACATGCATATAAACTGGGATTGCTCCCAAAATTTATGCCGAGAACGTAAGAAAGGGAAGAATTTTCCTTGTTTATCCTTCTAAACCTAGGCACAACAATCTTGCACCATGGCCTGGGGTTTGTGGGGTGTTAGAGTTAGATATAAAATGTTCCCTAAAGAGCTCATTTATTAATGCTTGGAGCTGATGTAATTGAGTCTTGAGGGTTGTAATCCCAGCAGTGGGTTATGTCCTGGCCAGTGGGGTGTGGCTGCAGGGGGTGGATCCTGAGGGGTGTGGCCTTGGGGATTATATATGGTTCCTCCTCCCCCTGCTCTCTGTCTTGCTTGTGCCTCTATGATGTGAGGAGCACAGCCCTTGTGCTTGCCCTCTTTCTGCCTCCCACCACCATGCTGTAAGATCCACAGTCCCCAGCCTCACATGGACTGAACCCAAAACCATAAGAAAATAAATCTTTTTTCCTCTAAATTACATAGTCAGGTCTTTATATTATGACTGTGAGAATGCTGACTGGAATCACGTATATTCCCTCCCCACCCAGTCTCCTCTTGTTTGAGTTAGCTTTCTCTTTGCTGTGATCAAAATACCTAACAAGAAAAACTCAGAGGAAGAAAAGCTTATTCAGGGTTAGGGTTTCAGGTTCAGTTAATAGACTACTGACTCCAAGGCAGAGACATCACGGCATCAAACAGTGAGGTTACCAGAGTAGAATAGACACTTAGTATGGACAGAGAAATACAATAGAGAAGGTCCCTGATGTAAGACAGTTCAAAGTATGATTTTTCAACACTGGTGGTGCAAACCATATTTCTGTTTTGAATTGTGACTTTTTCTCAACTAGCAATGTGTAGTAGGATCTCTCCTGAACCTGGGCAGCACCATCATAGTGTGGTTCCTACACATGTCATAGCAAGAGAGAGCTAGGATTTTTTTTTCCTTTTATGAAATTCTCATTTATAAAGATAATAGATACAATTCTTAAAATAACCTCTAACCATGTTTCTGGGACTGGAGCTGTCTGCACTCTTCTCCCATTGCCAGAGGTTTCTTACTTCTCCAGAATCAGAGAGCCTGCACCAATAAGCAGCCGGCGGCAGGTGAGGCACGGAGCTCCAGACAGTGTGAGGATAGTGTTGTGTTCTCACCGAGGGCTTGGGCAGAGCCCGAGCTCAGACTCAGGAATCTGGGGACAGCTCTCTAGGCCTTGAGAAGGACAGACTTTGATACCAAGGGGAAGGTTGATATTGGACTTTGCACGTTCTTCCTGAGCCCTGCAAGGACATGACGGAGCCAAGTAGAAGAATGACCGAAATTCCAGGGTTTTTTTTTTTTTTTTTTGGCTGTACTGGGGATTGAACCCAGGGGCATTCTACCTCCGACCTATGCCCCCAGCCCTATTTTTTATTCTTTATTTTGAAACAGGATCTCACTAAGTTGTCGAAGGCCTCACTAAGTAGCTGAGGCTAGCCGCGAACCCTGATCCTCGGGTCTCAGCTTCCCAAGTACTGGGATTACAAGCGTGCGTCACCACGCCCGGCCCAGGGTTTTTTTAAATTGTTCCCACAGGGGAACAGCAGCCTGCTGGCTTCTACAGCACAGACTTGTGGCCTAGAAATAACTGTGCTATAAGTCTTCCAACACTTCAGTACACCAAAAGCCAGACTTAAGCCCCAGTGAGTCAGTCAAGAAAAATGATCACCCACCTAAGGAAGCCTTGCAGCCAGAGAAAGGAAGATCTACACACAACTCACGACACAAGCACAGAAAGACCTGCTAGAGGCAGAAGTCATTTAAAAAATCATAATTATAAGAGTGCTTGAGCTCCAAATACAAGATATACATTAAAAATTCAAATTTGAATTATAAAAATAATGATTTGAACTATAAATTCAGTGCAGAATTAGGAGGTCTGATCGTTATTTGAGGCTTGAATTAATATCCTGGAAATCAGATACAAGAAATAGCTCAAAGTGGGGGGGGGAGACTACAGAGATCGTGAGAAAAGCAGAAATAAGCAATCTGGAGAAGATCCTGGGGACCAATGTGCTAATAAGAGAAATTTAATGCAGAGAAGAAAGAACAGATGAGCAAGCTGGAATTCAGCAAGTAATCGGGGAAAATCCCCTGCAATGAGAAAGCACGTGCACCTGCTAATTGTGAGAGCTCACAGCAGTCCAGGCTCAATGGCTGTGAAGAAAACACAGGTACAGGAGTGTCCTGGGAGGAAACACTGCACACTCTCTCCACACAGAATGAGCAGATACACCGGGTATCCATTATGTTTGAAACCTGGAGCAAGTCATTTTCTTAATACTCCCCCCTGTATACGACGGTTATTTTTAACTACTAATTGTTGAAGGAGACAAGTAATAATGCCAGAAAAGAAACACAAACATTGAAAATGGTCTTTTGTGGATTTCTGTATAGATGAACATATAAGTAAAAAAATAGAAATTACAACGCCCAAAGCAAAAACTGATAGATTTATATACCATTATACTCATGTATTTTTAAAGAAAGAAAAATAAAACATACATATCTGTATATATCAATCTGCCACAGAAAGGGCATCGTTTTTTATTTTTAGAAAGCATCAATTTTTGAAGATTTGTCAATGATATTCTCTAAGTTAAACTTTGTCATGTAGCCATGTTTAATAGGAAAATATATGTAAAAGTCCCATTTTATAATAAATTCCAGAAATGGCAATGCTGCCACTAGCTTTGTTATTTGGGGTTGATTCTTCTATATGGAGTAAAGAGTAGAAGACTCTTCTATGTTTTTCCCCCAGAGCTGAAATAGAACTCAGTCCCCATGCATGCTAGAAAAGTGCTTTACCACTGAATTACACCCCAGCCCTATGGAGTGTGTGTTTTTTTGTTCAAAGAAAATAATAAAAATGTGCAAACTTGAAATTAAAATTAAACACTAACTACAGGAATTGTTGAAGATGTAGACAAAGAAAAGTTTGGTTGTTATTGTTGTTGTTTGAGAAGTATTTTATCACTAACATTGTTTAGAATCATGGTACCTGATGGTGATATAAGCAGCCTGATTTTAGTCGGTGTACATTTCCCCTTGCATGTTAGATGGCTTTCTTCCACCAGCTCCACACTCTGCAGCAACTGAGAATAAGCTACTCACAAGGGACACAAATCTGAATGGCACAGAACCCGTCATCAGAATACTGAGAAAAAGACTAAAACCTCAGCACTCGAGAAATTTTTTCTGGTAGAGCAAAGGAAGATGTTCAAGGACATGCTTAGTAATATATCACCTATGTACCTTGAATGGAAAATATTTGAAAAAAGACTCAGACACAAAAAATACAGGGGACAAAAAGAAGCAAAACAGTTGATAACAGTAAACCTTGGAGTCTGCACACACACACACACACACACACACACACACACACACACACACACAAAATAAGTCCGGGTTATATAACAGCTAATGAAGCACTCTGGAAACAGAAGCATACTAATAGATTTTGCATGACATCAACAGTACCTAGAAGTTTCTGGGTGAGTGGCAAAATGGTTCAAAGTCTCAGGGCAGAGGAAGGATGGGCTGAAGATGGTAACTCTAAGTGTTCTAAGGTCCTTTGAGTATGCAGAAGGGGGCTTGAATAGAGTGTGGAAGTTGGGAAATAGTGTGCCAGGCAAGAGATATTTGGAATGTATGTGTCTGACACTGGAGTAGGTAAAAGACAGTCAGCATTAGTGGATTGGATAATTACAGAACTTCCACGTTAAAAAGGGAAAGATATGGAATCAATAGCAACTTGTTCAGAGCAGCAAAATGAGGGTAAGAAAAAAGAAACCATAATTTTAAAGAAGTAGTACATATAAAGTAATAAAGAAATAAAGTCCAGAATAAATAAAACAAGGTTCACTCTCCCAATAAATGCAGAGATTGTCAGGTTAAGGTAAAAAAAATGAACTAAATTAAAACCATCCTTGTAATGATGCAGACAAGAATCACAGTGAGTGCTAAACCATTATGAAAAATATATGCAGTTTCATATACTGTCCTCACATTACTTGCAAAGTGGAAATGTAGCTTTTTGGTGGAGAAAATGAGTGGTGAGGGTACCACCTTAACCATGTTAATATCACTAATAATGGTAAAAACTGACATTACTCAATTCCTATCGTGATGGACAAGGAAGGTCGCAGGATCAGTTGGGTTGCATTCCAGCCAGAGATTCATAACCTGAGTTGAACTGGAAATCACTGGGCCATTCTATAGTTGGAAGCCATCCCAAAGGGGCAGTCTTCAAAACAACTGCCCTGGACTCTTCCAAATATCAATGTCAGGAAACACAGAAGAAACTGAAGCACTGTTTGAGATGGAAGGAGAAGAAGGAGATAGGACAAGTGTATGGAATGAACGACGCTGCAGTAGGAAGGGATTCTTAGGCTAGGACAGTGTTAGGAAAGTGGTGAAATTTGAATTTGGTCTGTTTATGAGAAACTAGATTTGTATCAATGTGAAAATAAGCAATAATTTAGCAGGATGAAAAATATATATTTTACAAAAATGTAATTATAGATTATCTGCAGCATATAAAATATAAGTATATAACAAGCTTAAATGTCCCCCCCAATTTTTCTCTGTTCACAAAGAAGACTTTAACAAATTTTTTATACTTAAATTTTGCCACAAATATTTGTCGAGTATAATCCATTAAAATTGGAAATAAACGCCGGGCACGGTGGCACACGCTTGTAATCCAAGTACTTGGGAGGCTGAGAGCAGAGGATTGGGTTCGCAGCCAGCCTCAGCTACTTAGTGAGACCCTGTTTCAAAATAAAGAATAAAAAATAGGGCTGGGGGTGTAACCTGGAGGTAGAAGTCCCTAGGTTCAATTCCTGGTACTGCAAAAAGAAAAAAAATGGAAATAAACAACAAAAAGGTAATCAAAAATGCCTACTTAAAATTACAAAATTTGCTTCTAAAAAACCCTTGATTCAAAGAAAAAATTAAAAGGAAAAATGGAAACTATCCGGAAAGCTCTTCATAGAAGAAAGAAAAAATTCTTAAAGACATATTTTATCCTGAGCTTCAGTTTTCCTCTCATTAGGTCAAACACAGATGACACTGTAACTGATGTTTGAAGTGGTTCCATAAAAGGTTGGATCAAATACCGTATTTTGGGGTGTAATAGGGAAAATAAAACCTATTTGCACATGAAACTCAATTTTTATTCATTTCACTGCACTCTAATTAGTTTGTGCATGTGCTACCAGTTAGTATGTTGACAGCTATTAAACTTTATTAAGTTTAAGTTATATTATTGGATTTCAACAGTTTGCAAGAATATCTGGAACGACAACATATATCTCAATTTTGTGATGTTGAAGAGAATATGAGTAATGTTACTAGGTTCCTTGAAATCTTCTTCCCCGATTTTAAAATAGCGAAAGGCAAGAAACTAGAAAAGACATTAGCATTGCTGCGACCAGATCTCTTTCAAGGAAAAAAAGGTAGGAAATAAAGCATCGACTGTTTAGGTATTTTGTAGCTGGTATTTGCATATTAATTTATTAATTTCTCCATAATAATTAGTAAAACATTTTGTAAAGAGTTTATGAAGCATTTTAGAACATGTGACTTTGAGTCAGTTTTACTCTTACTGGACTTATACTAGAACTTTTATGTCTGAAACGCCTCATTTCAGAGCTGGGCCAACTCTAATAGTGTGACTTGAATAAGATATTTTACTAACTCTATTTCTTCATTTGCAAAATTAGGAAGATTAAAATGAGAAAGAATAGATTGTCTAGCTCTTTATTTTTTATTTTATTTTATTTATTTATTTATTTATTTTTGCGGTACTGGGGATGGAACCCAGAGGCATTCTACCTCTGAGCTACACCCCCGTCCCTATTTTTCATTCTTTATTTTGAAACAGGGTCTCACTAAGTTTTGGAGGCCTCACTAAGTAGCTGAGGCTGGCTGCGAACCTGGATCCTCCAATCTCAGCCTCCCAAGTACTGAGATTACAAGCCTGCACCACCACGCCTGGCATCTGGCTCTTTAAATGCCAGTTATTTTTTTTTTTTTACCTCATCCCACATTCACAAAGCAGAGTGAACGCTGAAGCATAAGAACAGAGGCCATAAATTAATGCTGTTAATTCCTTTATTTTTTATGCCTAAGTGTAAGGAAACACAGTTAATATTTGCATATTGACTTTTTGTTCTCTGACTTGCTGAACTCAGTTATAGGAGCTCTGGTGTGGTTTCCCTGGGGGTTTCAATGTAGAAGAGGGGTCTCTGAACCTCAGCTCTAACATCCTCTGGCCTCATGTGGGCCCCGGGTTCTTTGTGGGCGTAGGGGGGTGGGAGACCCGTGTCAGATGTGTTGTAAAGTGCTTAGCAGCATCCTTGGCCCCTGGTCACCAGATGCCAGTAGAGTCCCTCCCATCCCCCGTTGTGATAACTAAAACTGTCTCCAAACATTGTCAAATGTCCCCCGAGGGGAGAAGTCCCTCTGACTGAGAACCTGTGATGTAGACAGTAGCGGCAACTGTGAAGGGAGACGCTTCGCCCCTTGCTTTCCCGCTGACCACGATTATTTCTTTATTTTGTTTTTTTGTGGGTTTTTTTTTTTTTGTGGTACTGGGGATTGAACCCAGGGGCTTTCTACCTCCGAGCTACATCTCCAGCCCTGTTTTTTATCCTTTATTTTGAAACCGGGTCTCACGAAGTTGCAGAGGCCTCACTAAGTAGCTGAGGCTGGCCACGAACCCGGATCCTCCGGTCTCCGCTTCCCAAGTACTGGGATTACAAGTGTGCGCCACCACGCCCGGCGTTGACCAGGGTTATTTCTTATGCTTGCCTCATAGACCAGCTGCACTTGCTGTGTGATGTTGAACAGGCGGGCTGAGACTCCTGATCTTACAGGGAGAGATTCTCTTCTTACCATTAAGCATAATGTTCACTATTCTTACCCTTTATCAGATTAGGAAATCCCCACCTAGTCCTAGTTTGGAGAGAGTCTTTTTTTTTTTCATAATGAATAGATGATGTGTTTTCTGAAGCATTTTTTATGTCTGTTAATACACTTGGGTATTTTTTCTTGAGTTTGACAATATGGTGGATCACTTTAATTTTGGAATGTTGAACAGCTTTGCATTCTCCAGGTAAACCCCACTTGGTTGTTGTGTTTTGTCCTTTTTACACATTGCTGGATTTGATTTGTTAATATTTTGTGGAGCACTTTTGTGTCTATTTTCATGAGAGGTCTATGTGATTTTCTTGTCATGTAACGTCTTTATCTGGTTTGGTGTTGGAGTAATGCAGGCTTCATGAAATGATATGAGAAGTAGCTACTCCTCTTTATTTTCTGGTAGAGACCAATGGCATTGGCATTATATCTTTCTTAAATTATTGTAAACTAGGAGATATGGGAGAAAAAACATTCCCAGAAAATTCACCTCTGCTTTTAATTTTCTTTGAGTTTTAGTGTCCTCCCCAGTCTACCTTTAATTATTTAGTTTTCATTGTCCTCAGAGAGTTACTTTTTGTATTTGGTTCATGGCTTTTAGTTATTGGTACGAGTGTGCTTACTACTTTAGCTGGACTTCTTACAAACTCCTTTTTGAAATAATGAAGATTTAGGCACTGGGTGTGGTGGTACACACCTGTAACCCAAGTACTTGGGAGGCTTAGGAGAATCGCAGGTTTGAGGACAGCCTCAACAACTTAGCGAGACCCTGTTTCAAAATACAAAAAATAAAAAGGGCTGTGGGTGTATCTCAGAAGGAGAATGCCCCTGAGTTCCATCCCCAGGACAAAAACAAGCAAACAAAAATTGTGGCTCATTTTATCATTAGAAAAGTAACAAATGCTAGCCAGAATGTGGAGTCAGGATTCCCACACTCTTGGCGGGAATGTAAATTAGTGCAGCCATTACTGAAAACAGTATGGAGGTTCCTGAAGAAACTAAAAATTGAGGTACCTTATGATCAGAAATCCCACTCCTGGGTGTATATCCAGAGGAAGTGAAATCTGCATACCCATGACTTTGCATCACCAGAGCCAAGAAATAGAAACAACTAAGTGCCCATCAATTGATGAATAGATAAAAATTAAAAGGTGGTACAAAGTGTTGAGAGGTAACCCACGGAGGCACACTGGACTCCAAAAATCCAATTTTGAGGTCTTTATTCTACCAACCATTCGGGGCTACACACCTGGAGAGTGCAGGCCTGAGACTCTATTGATGGTCCCTTATATAGAAAGAAAAGCACAACTTCACAGAGTCAAAAGTTCAAGTTCACATAATTTTAAAACGATGGAAAACAACTCACTTGAGACCAAACAATATATGTTTACCTTACATTTGACATCGCTTGGATTTTCTACATCTGCGTAAGCAAAGCGGTGGGGATGCAGAAGCCGAGGTTAAGCATTATGCAGCGTTAGCAAAGTTCATGGCGATTCTGCCTGAAGCCGAACATTCTTTTTTTTTTTTTTCGGTACCAGGGATTGAACGCAGAGGCGTTCTACCTCCGAGCTACGCCCCCGGCCCTATTTTTTTAGACTTTATTTTGAAACCGGGTCTCCCGAAGTTGCGGAGGGCCTCACTAGGTAGAAAGAGAGAGAGAGAGAGAGCTGAGGCTGGCCGCGAACCCGGATCCTCCGGTCTTCACCTCCCAAAGCACTGGGATTACAAGCGTGCGCCACCACGCCCAGCAAGCCAAACATTCTTAGTGGAGCTTATGGCCTTGTAGTGCTCAGGGTGGCAATATGGAGTAACTAGTTTTAAAAGTTTAAGCATACCTCATCTCAAAAGGAATACGATTCGGCTATATAAAAGAATGAAATCCTGTCATTTTCAACAATGTGGATGGAACAGAAGATCATTAGGTGAAGTGAAATAAGCCGGGCAGTGGGAAGCTGATCCCAGAAGGTGAGAGTGTACTGGTGGTCACCAGAGGCTGGGGATAGTGGTGGGGGATGGAGAAAGGTTGATTAATGGGTACTAAGTTGTAGTTAGGTAGGAGTAAGAAGTTCTGGTATGCTTTTGTATAGTAGGGTAACTAAAGATATTCAAAGTACGTTGGGAGGCAGAGACCGGAGGATCCGGGTTCGCGGCCAGCCTCAGCTCTCTCTCTCTCTCTCTCTCTCTCTCTCCTTAGTGAAGCCCTCCACAACTTCGTGAGACCCGGTTTCAAAATAAAGTATAAAAAATAGGGCCGGGGACGTAGTGCGGAGGTAGAACGCCCCGGGTTCAATCCCCGGTACCGCACAAAAAAAAAAAAAAGATATTCAAAAAGCTAGAATAAAGGAGTGATAAATATTGGAGGAGATAGATATGTTTAACCTGATTACACAATGTATGCACATATTGAAATATCACATGGCACCCTATTAAGATGCACAATTTTGCCAAGCATGGTGGCACAGGCTTGTAATGCCAGTACCTGGGAGGCTGAGACAGGAGGATCGCAGGTTTGAGGACAGACTCAGCAACTTAGCAAGACTTTGTTTCGAAATGAAAAAATAAAATTGGGTTGTGGGTATAGCTCAGAGGTAGAATGCCCCTGGATTCAATTCCCAGTACCACAAAAAATAAATAAATAAAATTTATAAAATGCACAATTTTTGTGCTTTTATGTATCCCAGTTAAAAATATTTATAGTGGGCATTATTTATTAAATGAATTAATTAAATACAAAAGAAAAGTAATAAATTCTCATTATATATAATTTGTATCCACCTCCAGAAATACCACTAATAATTTTTCTATGTATTTTACACAAGTGATTTATTATATATAGTCATAATCTAATAGTTTAGAAAACATTGTTTATGCCGGGCGTGGTGGCGCACGCTTGTAATCCCAGTACTTTGGGAGGCGGAGACCGGAGGATCCGGGTTCCCGGTGGGCCTCAGCTCTCTCTCTCTCTCTCTCTCTCTCTCTCTCTGTCTCTCTCTCTCTCCCTCTCTCTACTTAGTGAGGCCCTCCGCAACTTTGTGAAACCCGGTTTCAAAATAAAGTATAAAAAATAGGGCCGGGGGTATAGCACGGAGGTAGAAAGCCCCTGGGTTCAATCCCCAGTACCGCAAAAACAAACAAACAAACAAACAAAAAAAAAAAACATTGGTTATGTAATTTTGCATCCTGCTTTAGCCACTTAATGAAATTGAATCCATTATTTTCTGTGTGGTTATAGAGTCGCTATAGACTCTTTGAAAAATCATTTAAATAACCTTTGGTTAACAGTACTAAAATTATTGAATAACATTTGGAAAATATAAACTTAAAAGGGACCACAATTTTTGTATTACTTTACTACCATATTTACTTTTAGGTTTTACATATTTGTATGTGTACACATAGAGTATTGTCTTTTTCAGTTTAACATTGCATCTTGAACATCTATTTATATACTTAAGTATTCATTTACAAAAAGATATTGCATAATATGAAATTCTTTTTGTCTTTATATAACCATTTCCCTATTGTTATCCATTTAAGTTGTCATCAAATTTTTACTTTCAGAATATATTCCATAATGACTGTATCTCTAAATATCTTTTGCTCAATCTCTAATTTATTCCTAGAAGTGATAACTATTCCTAGAAGTGATAAGTGTGACCATTTATAAAGATCTGTATGTGTACTCCACATTGCTTTCTGAAAGTGTATTGCTAATTTACTCTTTATCCCTCAAAAATATCAAGAGTACTTAATCACTAACCTTGTTAGTGTTAGGTAATTTTATCTTTATAATCTTTAACAGTTCAATTATAAAGTGAAATATCTTTTCTCAAATATGTATATCTTGATTAAAAATGAGATCAGTAATCTTTTCATGCAATTTAAAATCATTTTTATCTTAGACTTTGTTAATAATGTCCTATTGTTCATGATCTAGTGTGTTTTCTTTTCTTTTTCTTTTTCTTTTTTCTATACTGGGGATAGAGCACTCTATCACTGAGTTACACCACCATTCCTTTGACACTAGATCTTTCTGAGACTTTGCTGAGGCTGCTGTCAAACTTGCGATCCTTTTGTTTCAGGCTACCAAATACTGGGATTCCATGTCTTGTTGTGTTGAACACTTGATTTTAAGGGTACTTATCTTGTTATTGTTAATATGTTTAATATTTCACCCTAGTTTTTTCATTTAAATGTTACGGTGGCACCATGATGCTGTTGGATCTTGGTGTGTAAGTTGGCAGAGGAGGAATGGGATGAGACCTGCATAAAATCCTGGATTCTCTCTTCCACTCTGCTGCTGGGTAGCTTTCGCCCCACTCCAGAGGGAGTTTGGACACAAATATTTGTGGGGTCAAAGGGGAGGTCTGCAGAAGGAACATTTCAATGGGTGAATTCACAATGATAGTGATGTGTGGCTGAGACTAATTAATGAGACAATACAGAGATGTGTGCTATGAACGATTCCCCTGAAGCTGGGTGCTTCTTGTTCAGCATCTTAGCAAGCACTTTCTGTTCCTTATTCACAGACAGCCATGTAGAAAAAAGACAAATCTGTCTCGAATATTTCTTTTTATGATTATTAATTTTTTAAAATATACCTTTATTGGTTCATCATTTTTATACATCATAGTGCAGTTCAGTGTGATACAAACACACATGCACACAGCACTTGGTGTATTTCTCTTCAGATCCCACCCCATCTCCCCTCTCTCCTGTACATGTTAGTGTGATTGGCAGTGATACCTTCAGATATGGACATAACATTTAAAACTGCTTCCTTCATCAGTTCTCATTTTTGCTTCTTCCCCACCTCCCTCCCCTAACCCCCTTCCATTATCTTACTGGTCTCTTTTGTCATGTTTCCTATTTTCTGTCTAGCTTCCACATATGAGAGAAAACATACCACCCTTGACTTTCTGAGACTGGCTGATCTCACTATTATATTCTTTAGTTCCATCCATTTTCCTGAAAATGACATAATTTTGCTCTTCTTTATGGCTGTGTAAAATTCTATTGTGTGTATATATAGGATTATTACTCATTTTTGTGGTTGTTGTTATAAATGTTCAACGTGTCTTGTCCCCATATTTTTATTTTATGTATAAGAAAGTGACTTCTGTATATTTTTTTCTTACTTACATCAAGAATTAAGCCCCTGAACAAGGCCAAAATCATGCATCTGGACTGATATATGGCCTCTCCCCTGCTGGACAGGAAATGAAATAAAGTTTAAAAACTAGAATTAAGCAAGCACTTATAAAGAACAAGTGAAACAAGCAAATTATCATGCACATTAATGCAGCTTAAGCCATAATATGCTTTGGAATTACTTTACAGACAAAAAAAGAAAAATAAGAATATTTATGTAGTTCTTGAAATATAAAAATTTAATAAGTAGACTCATATTCATTCTTAGAGGATACCAGACTGTGTTGTTTTCTTTTATTGGTTTTTTTTGTCACTAAACTTTAAAAAGAATTTCTCATATGAGGGTGCCTGATGACAACAGTTTAAAAAGTGACAACTGATTCTCAATTGGCCTATGATAGCTTCTTGTAATGACTATAAGACCTGAGGGAAAATATTTAGGGAAGGTAAGTTGCATAAAGCTAATGAAACTAGACTTAGTGGCAGAGTTGGGGAGACTGACTGTCCTTCAGAATGCCTTCCCTCACTTGGACCTTCTGAGTTCTGTGATCATAAGAGAATTATAAATCTGGCATTTTGTTGTCAGGATCTGAGTCCACATTTGCACTTTTGGCTCATCCCTCTTTGCAAGATGGTCCCCAAGCCCCAAGCATCCTGTCCTCACAAGACCCAAAGCAGGAAGCAGCAGGTGGTGCAGGGCAGAGAGGTTCTCCCTCCGTGCCTCTCAGAAGCACGCCAGCCTGTTTCTCTTCTATGTCATTGACCACATCTGCATCACATTGCCGTACGAGCCATAATGAAAGTTGGAGAAGGGAGTGTTTCATGTCCTAGGCTTCAACAGTGGGAAGCAGGAAAGAGAGAAGGAGGTTGACAAACACACTTGGATATCCAGCCAACTTGTTCCTGTCTAAGTGGATAAATAAAATAAAGGCTATTGAATATAAAACTATTTATGAATACATTTATACTTAATTTGGTTACCATCTATATACATACACACACACACACACACACACACACACACACCAGAAGAAAATACTGAGATCCGTGTGTGTGTGTGTGCATGTGTATGATTCCTATGTGATGAAAAAAATGGAAACATTATAATTTGATATGTTAAGAAATATTGTTCACCTTAGATTAAAACCTAAGAAGCTATTTTTGTAAACTTTTACACTTCACATGAGAAAGAGACGAATTCTGTCCTCATACTATATTATATATTGCGTATATAACCAGTAATATTATTATGTCTTTGTTCATACTGTTTTTATTTAGATGATGTTTTGACTATTATTAAAGATGAAGGCTTTAAAATACTGCTGCAAAGACAGATAGTATTATCAGAAGAAGAAGCAAAAACACTGTGCAAAGAATATGAAAATGAACCTTATTTTCAGAAAGTTATAGACTATATGACCAGGTAAAGTAGAATTTAGGTTTAGAAAGAAAATGTGATTTATTTATTTATTTTATTACTGGGGATTGCACCCAGGGGCATTCTACCTCCGAGCTATACCCTCAGCCCTTTTATGAATGTATGTATATGGTATTTATTTATTTTGAAACAGGGTCTCACTGAGTTGCTGAGGCTGGTCTAGAACCTGTGATCCTCCTGTCTCAGCCTCCCAAGTACTGGGATTACAGGCATGCAACACCAGGCCTGGTTAATTTTGATTTTTTAGCTTTCTCTTAACCCTACTTTCTTTTCTCTTTGGCAAACTTCTCAATCCCAGACATGTTGAATCTTCTTTTTGAAACTCCTGATCCTGTCTCGATGCTCTACTCAGCTCCCTGCCTTCTCCAATCTTCCTGGAATGTTCCTGCGGCAATGGGGAGGTCCCAGGGAAGTTACCAGGGTCCAGTTGAATTGAATGTCAGAAATACAGGGTGTACAACATTATTGAGTCCAAAGAGATCTGACTCTTTGCTCAGTCTGTCTTGACCTTTGGTTAGGGCGTTGGAAATCCTACAGACCACTAGTCCTAGGAAAGGAATAGGATGCTAGAATTTTGTCAGGTTGCTGAAAGATTAATTGAAATAGCAGTGGAGGCAGAAATCCAGCAAAGGTGCCTAAGCCAGCTGGAGCACAGGGACTGTGGAGGACCACTCTTCAAGAACCACAGTCCTTTTATCCCTTTCCTTTCTCTGCCTCTAAGCTCTTAAAAGTATGCTCTTGAAAGGATACCAATGGAAATTAATTTCAGACACTTCCTGGATCATTTTGACATGGTTTAGTCTATTTAACAACAACATACATTTGTATTATTTACTTGCCATTTGCTACTGAGCCATACTTTAACTAATTTTTTCTTTTCTAACAGTGATACATCTCTTCTCCTTGTTTTATTGAAAGAAAATGGTTTGCAATACTGGAAACAGTTAATGGGACCAAGAACTATTAAGGAAGCCACTGAATATCATGCAGAGAGGTAGGACTCATATCATAGGTCCATAGGTTCTTTTATGGGATCCATTTTGATTTATTTTTATGTATGGGGTACAGGGTCCACCGCATTAGTCCCAGGGAGCTTTTCAGTAGAGCCTCCCTTCCTCAGGAAGCAGTGGACTGATTATGATCGCGGGGGCGGGGGAGTCCATCCAATACCAGCTTGAAGAGGGCCAAGGTTTTGCAAGGTTTTGTGGGATGCTTGACTTGGGAACTAAGAAGTCGATACCCAGCCAACAGGCCATGTCCTGGGAGAAATATCCACTCCACCTGCTATTTAGGGGAAATTCCTTTGAGAAGAGATGTGATGGCAGCTACAGGCCTAATTCTATGTGATCATCAGAGTTTCAAGACAATGATGACTAACTGAATATGTACCCCACAGTTTGGTGGGAACGTTTATTGAGTTAGTTTACTAATCGGTCTTAGAAATCAACTGAACTTCGTCATCATTTCAACACCTGGCGCAGAATCAGCATTCTTTCAATATCTGCTGGCCCTAGCTGTTGGGCTTGGACACATCTGGAGGATGGTAGTAGTACCTCCTGCCTCTCCACGCTTGGCATGTAGCCTAGGGAAACAACTAGAATTGCAATTCGCTTGAATTCTTTATGGGGATTTCAAGGTAGGAATCAATTCAGGTGAAGAAAGGCCTCTATTTCCAGTGTGCAAGAATAAAGATGCTCCAAAGTCACAGCAAACTCGATCTACCTGATAACACAATGGATAATAGCACATATGAAGCACCACTTACTTAAAAGTTGAAGTATTTTCTTTGGTAGTACTGGAGATCGAACCCAGGGGCGTTCAACCCCCAGCACATCCGCGCTATACCCCCAGCCTTTTTAGTTTTTTAAAAATTTTGGAACAGGGTTTTGCTAGGTTGCTAGGGTCTCTCTAAGTTGCTGAGGCTGGCCTCAAACCTACAACCCTCCTGTTTCAGCCTCCCAAGTACTGGTATTTCAGGCATGCACCACCATGTCCTGCTTGAAGTGCTTTGTTTTGTATGGGATATAATTAAATCTCACTTGTTCTACATGGACACATTTTGCCCCTTATTCAGCCCTACTCACTTCTCTTTGCTTCCATTCCAGACAGTCACTGCAAAGGATAATATGGGTTGAACACTCTGCCAGTGATGTGAGCAGAGAGCCACAGTACTTCACAGTACTTCTTAATCCAATGTAGCATAGGAGTCAATGCATGGCACCAGAAGGGGAGGTTTCTATCAACACAGCCTATGCCTGGAGTTAAACTGGCCAACACATGTGGTTCCCAGGGTGGGGGTTGGACACCAGTACAGAGCTGTTTTCTCCAAATGAAGGCGCTTGGTGACTGCCCCTCTCCAGCCCACTGTTACAGAATTCCTCAAGTCCTTGACAATCACCTTTGCTCATTCTCCCCTTTTCTAGTCCCCTTGGCTCTACTTAAGCTCTTACAGGCTCCTTTAGAAATAACTCCTTCGACAGAGCTCTGCCCCTTCCCTTCACTTGGCGATCAGACTCTTCACTTTGCATTGCTTTATCTGAAATATGGCCACTCACAACCACTCATCATCATCCCGTCTATCTCCTCCTTCCCCATCTCCCACCAGCACATACTTTTTCCAGTTATCATAGTTAATACCTAACAGAGGGGCTGCATTGAATTGAGTACTGGTGATAGCTTTTTTTTATTATTCTTTGTGCAAATTTCCCAAACCCTGACAATCACAGGCTCTAGGGGAGTTGGGAAGGAAGAATCTCCAAATTAGAGGTGTGGGAACAGCCAAGAGCTGAGTGGTAAGGTCAGGTGGGTAAGGCACAAAGGAAATCTGAATGGGCCACTGAAACCAGAGGGGAAAGAATGTGTTGAAGAAAGCCAAGTTTCCAATGATGTAAAGAAGATTCACATCATTCTGAGCAGGAAGAGACATTATTCATTATTCATTATTTGTTGGGTTGACTGCCCAGGATGTTTTTTTTTGTTGTTGTTTGTTTTTTATTTTTTTTTTTGCGGTACTGGGGATTGAACCCAGAGGCGTTCTACCTCCGCGCTACACCCCCGGCTCTATTTTTTATACTTTATTTTGAAACCAGGTCTCATGAAGTTGCGGAGGGCCTCACTAAGTAGAGAGAGAGAGAGAGACAGGGAGAGAGAGAGAGAGAGAGAGAGAGAGAGCGCCAAGGCTGGCCGCGAACCCGAATCCTCCGGTCTCCGCCTCCCAAAGTACTGGGATTACAAGCGTGCGCCACCACGCCTGGCTCCAGGATGGTTTTTGAAGGGCAGACATTGAAGTGGTCAGAGATCATTTCCTCTACTGAAATATGCACCAGTAGACAGAGAGACGATAAAAGGACAAATAACAAAACACTGAGGGACTACAGTGGATTCAAGAGATCCATCATCTTCTCTAGGGGAGGAAGCAGAAGCAGAGTAAATGCTCTAAGCCAGCATGACTGGTCCAGAACCACCAGCATCACTCCTGCGTCTTTCCATGAAGCCTACTGTGTGCTCCTCTTTTATTGCTGTGCTCACCCACCTAGAGGGTTCCATTGTAGTGCCTCCTGGATTCAATGTTTACAATTTGTTATCTTTGGTATAGAGTCAAATGCCATCTAATGATTATAATATTTAACAGTAAAAGCAGGGGAAGAAATATTTATCAAGAGGTCAATCGGCACCATATATTTCAGACCATCATCTGATTGCATCCTCAGAATCACCTTCTGAAACAGATATGGGACAAGTAAAGCAAAGAGGAGTTTAATCCTTACCCAGGATCATATAACTAGCAAGAAGGGCAAGTGCATTGTCACAGGATCTGGACTTTTTCACTGCGTAGAACATCCATTCTTTCTTTCATAGTTACCTGTCCACATCCATTACCATGACAATTCCAATGTTCACCTCCTTTCTTCCTAATGGCTGGTACTTCCTGGAAAGGAAGTACTTTGCTTCAAGCCACTCTGTAATTATTTCCTTTCTCACAGTACCTAGGTCTATTGTAAGTTGCTGTTACTTGATAATTTTGAACAACTTATATGAATAGTGTTATGTTAGGTTGTTGTGTTGTAATAGTTTTTTAACTTGACTTCTTTTTCAAAGTTTATGTGTACGATTTGCAACGGACAGATTGCCTATCAACCAGGTATACGGAAGCAATACAACAGAGATTGCCGAAAGAGAAATACAGTATTTCTTTCCTCCTCAAGATACTTTAGCACTGATTAAGCCTCATGCAACACGTGAACAAAGAGGTAAGTATTTTCAAATAAAAGCCAATGCATACATTTTTCCTCCAAATTTTGTGAAAATTTCCAAACTTTGAAAAGGGATATTACAAAGAATACTTCTGTCCCTTCATCTAGATTTACAATTAGCTGTGTCCTCGTTGCATATGCCCTCGATCTTGATGTCAGCACTCTCTCTTTCCCCTTTTCCTCATTCTTCTTTCTGTCTCTCTTGTAATAAAAGATGACATTGGGCTGTGGGTGAAACTCAGTGGTAGAGAATGTGCTTAACATTCATGAGGCCACCCCAGGTTTGATCTCCAGCACTCAAAGAACAAACAAACAAGATATTGAGTTTTACTGAAGCTCATTTCACAGTGGAATTACTATCATAAACAGTGTGTACATGTGAGAATATACCAACATCATTCTCGGCACTTCATGTGGATGGGGGGAGGTGGGGAGGACACTAAGAGCTATGTGCATGTATGTTAACATCAAATAGATATTCATTGTGATGTGACACTACAATGCACCAATAAAAACATGTGAAAAAATAAATAAATATTTTTTAAAAAGATAATATTCATATGGAAAATCATATTAATGATATTCCTAATATAGAGCCATCTTTTCATTCCTGATAAACTCCACTTAGTCTTGATGCATCTTAGAATGTGCTTTTGTGTTCTATTTGCATATATTTCATGTGGGGTTTTTTGCGTTGAGGCTTAAAAGTGAGATTTTTCATTTTTGGTGAAAGCTTTGTCAAGATTAGATAGCAATAGAGTACTTCATAAAGCAAATGAACCTCTTTACAGTGCTCTGAAAGACTTTAAGCAATATTGGGATTGATATTTAAGGGTTTGAAGAATTTTTCCTGTGGGAAAAAAATCTGAACCTGTTGTTTTTCTATGTTTTATGGAAATTGATCTATTTAAACCTTTTCTCTCCCCTGGAATTAATTTCACTAATTTCATTTTCCTAGGAAATTATCCATTCAATCTACATTGAGTTTAGAGTGTAATCTGTTATAATGGTATTTGGTAGTTTGAATTTTTACTTATGACTCTCTGAAAATATTTTAATAGGTGATATAAACTCATTTGCACTTATTATTCTGCTTTTCTTCCTCAAAGACTTTACTGGAAATAACAGGAGATGCTCATACTAACTCAATTTAGAGTTCAAAATATTCTCTTCTTTTGGTTTCATGAAATAAAAATTTGAACGTAAACACACAATATTTAAATATGTATATATATAAACATAAACAAATATGTACATGC
>PVJS01012502.1:0-43755 GCA_004027185.1 Glis glis
CCACCCAGGCAAAAGGAAACCTTGTGACTGCAAAGGGCAGCTGGAGAGAATAGACATGGACAGTGGGCTGAGTGGTCAGTGAAGGTCAGAAAGGAGGGGATGATGGCCAACTGTGGGTGTAGAAGAGAGAGGAGAGCCAGTGTCAGCCTTCTATGCCCCTTCCTCTCTTCTCTGGTGAACAGGGGAGAGATACTCTGCCCGGCCTCCCCTATTCTCTTCCCATGTGGGGAAGGTGTGTGTAGAAGGCAGTCTCCAGGAGCCCTGTGCAGCAAAACCTGTGGGATCTTATTGTGACCTTTCCCTTTGTTCCCCTTGGCACGGAAGGGGACTTAGGATAATGGCTTATATTTCCTGTCAACTGCAATAGACAAAGGCAGTTACTAAGCAGTTATACAGAGCTCTCAACCCTGTTTGTCATAAAATATCCTCAGCCTCTTTTTTATAATTACAGGTACTTCTGCCTTACTGCAATTAATAGCATATCTTAATAGCAAATACATGAAAACCTCCCCCAAATTAAGAATAACACTAGCCCCACATAATTGAGACCATGAATTTCGAAGTAACCGGACACATCTCCTCTCTCTGGTCCCTAGGCTCAGGCCCACTCCATCTGCACATACAGGTCAGGCGACTCTCCATGGAGTAGCCCAAGGACCAGCTTCCCTGCTGTCCTGGATGGGACAAGAGGGCTGAATCAAGATGCTTGGCCCTCATCTCCTCCTCCTCCATAACAAAGTGACAGCTGCAATTTTAGGTGGTTGACCATGGGAAAACCCTGGAAATCAGCACGAGAGAGAATGAACCTGTAATATCTCAGATACGTGGGACAAGAGCATTGCAAGAGGAACAAAATGCCCAGCTGTTTGCCACCCCAGTTCCACAGTGAGGGAAGGGTCTCCCCTTTGCAGAGGGTCAGGAGCCATCTGGAGAAGAGAGCATTTGTCTGAATTTGGACTCTTCCAGGAATCAGAAAACCTTGCATATTGCCATCTCTGGGTTCCCACAGGCATTCTACTGTACTTTTCTTTGGGTTAGCAGACTTGGCCCACCAGAGCGACTCTGATCCAAGCCACTATGTGTCCTGCACTATAGGAAATGGGCATTGTGACACAGAGGGGCAAGGAGGGACGGTGCCACCCTCAAGAGTCAGAGATGAGCAATGTCTTGGTCAGCATCCTTACTGCTGTGATCCAATAAGCCATAAGCCTGACCACACACAACGTAGAGGAAAGAAGATTTATTTGCTCACCATTCTTGGAGATTTCAGGATTCAGTCCATGTCAGGCTGGGTCTGCAGAGCTCCAGGTATGGTGGCGGGAAGCAGAAAGAGGGAGAGCGCAGGCCTATGCTCTCACATCATGGAGGTCAGAAAGGATGAAGAGAGCAGGGGGAAGAGGAACCATATAATCCCCAAGGCCACACTCCTAGGGACCCCTCCTTAGTAACTAAACTGGGCTTCTAACATTGCTACCTTGTTTCTGTGAGGGATAGGGGGATATTCTAAATCATCAGGAGTTTTTTGGGATCCCTCTGTCAACAGCCACTCTTTTTCATGGGAAGAGTAAACAGGCTGAGCCTCTGACATCATGGGAACAGGGGTGCAGCCAGGCTGGGGGTTTGAGTTGAGGCTCTTTTTGCCTCCATATCAGCTTTGGCATTTCCTATTGCCTCTGTTGTTTTTCCCTGTTGGTGTCCTGGGCAGTGAATGACTGCTACCCATTTGGGTTTCCAGATGGCCTCAAGGAGTTGTAAAATCTCCTGTGGGTGTTTTAATTCTTTTCCTCTGATGTTTAGTAGTCCTTCTTCCCAGTTTAATGCTCCGTGGATATGTAGAGTGAGGAAGGCAGTGCAGATGTTTGCTACCTTTCCTTCACTCAGTGTTAGGGCTCAAGTTAATGTGATAAGTTCAGCCTTTTGGGCTGAATTTCCCCGTGGCAAGGGTTTTGCTTCTAGGATGGCTTCAATGGTGACCACCACATATCTGGCCTGTGGGGGCCCCTTTGGGGTGATTGAACTGCTGCCGTCCACAAAGATTTCCAAATCTGGGTTTTGAAGAGGATGCCCCTTTAGGTCAGGTTGACCTGAATATACCCAGGCGATTACTTCTTCGCAATCCTGGGTGGGTCCCCCTTCCCCTATGGGCAGGAGTGTAGCAGGGTTTATGGTGCCTATGGTTTCTAGCATGATGCATGAGTTTTCACATAGGAGGCCTTGGTATTAATTAGGCAGGTGTTTGTCATCCGATAGTGCCCTCTGGCATTCATGAGGGTGAGGACCAAATGCAGCCACTGCTAGTGGACACGACAGCCATTTGGCTGCAACCCCATCCAATTGCTTTAAGAGATTGGCATTGGGATGCTCCCAGGATCCAAGCTTTTGCACTAGGACACCAACTGAAGTCTCCTTTTTTTTTTCTGAGATGTATAGTGTGAACAGTTTTTCTAGATTTGGGAGTACCGGTGCCAGGGCCTCTTGTAATTTTTTCTTTAACAGTTTGAAAGCTACCTGTTGGTCCTTTTCCCAGATCAAAGACTCTTTCTCACCCCTTTGTGGCTTCATACAGAGGTGTGGTTATGACAGTGTAGTTGGGGATCCAGAGCTGACACAATCTTACGGCTCCCAGGAATTCTCGTAGGGCCCTCCTGGAGGTTGATACCGGGATAGCTCACACTGCTTCCTTTCTCCTGGTTTCCAAAGTCAGCTCTCCTTGTTTTAGCTGGAACCCAAGGTATTTTACAACTTTCTGGCATATTTGTGCCCTTTTTTGGAGACCTTATATGCATGTGCACTGGTCTAAGTGACAGAGCAGGGCATCAGTACATTTTGTGTACCCTTTTAAGGTTTCATGTGCCAAGAGGAGGTCATCTACATACTGGGGGAATGTACAGCTTAGTTCTTGTGAAGGGAAAGGTTGAAAGTCTCTAGCAAGAACTTCTTTAAAGACGGTGGGGGAATTTTTGAATTCTTGTGGCAGTCAAGTACTGGCTTTTTACTCCTGAATGGGATCTTCCCATTCAAAGGCCAAAAGGTCCTGGCTGATGGGAGCCAGCCAAATGCTGAAGAGGCATCTTTTAGGTCTAAGCAGCTGAACCAAGTGGCAGCGGCTGGAAGGAGGCTGAGGAGGGTGTAGGGGTTGGGCACTGTTGGGTGCAGGGAGACAGTTACGTGGTTGATGGCCTCAAGATCCTGCACTGGGCAATAGTCCTGGGTCCCTGGCTTCCATACTGGCAGGAGAGGCATGTTCCAGGCATATTGGCAAGGAATGATGATGCCGTGTTTTAGTAGTCTCTCCAGGTAGGGATGAATACCTTCCAGTGCCTGCTGGGGAATGGGGTATTGTTTCAGGCAAATGACCTGGGCCCCAGGCTTGAGTTCTATTAGTACCACTTCTTGGTTTCTTGCAAGTCCCTGCAGGTTGTTTTCTGCCCATATAATGGTCCACCTTTCGGCCATTCTTCAGCTTAGGGGCTCTCCTTCTTGGCCCTCAAACAGTCTCTGATCTTCCTCCTGAGGAACCTGCAGGGTGAGGATGAGCCCCTGAGGTGGTACCTTGAGGTGCAATTGCCCTGTCTCAGAAAAGGTTATGGTAGCCCATAGTTTACTCAAAAAGTCTCTCCCCAGCAGTGGCACTGGGCATTGCAGCACGTCGACTCATGTGTGTCAATGTGAACACAAATTGTTCCACTTCAGACATGTATGTCAATTAGGTCACGGTTTCATTTCACTCTAACTAAAAGAAGAATAAAAATTATTTGATCATCTCAATAGATGCAGAAACAGCATTTGATAAAATTCAACATCTCCCTAAATGGTTAAAACCCCAAACAAAGTAGGTAGAGAAGCATCATACATTGACACAAATGGCTACGTATGACAAACCCACAGCAAACCTTAGTGAGTGGGGGGAAGCTGAAATCATTTCCTCTAAGATCTGGAACAAGACAAAGGTGTACATTCTAATTTATTTTATCCAATATAGGTCTAGACCAGTTAGATTAGAAATTAGACAACAGTTAGATGAGAAAATGAAATGAACATCACACGAATAGGAAGGAAGTCAAACTTTCTCTGTTTGCAACAACATGTTATTACACTTAGAAAAAGTTACCCCACCAAAAGACTATTAGAATAAATTATTTCAGTGAAAGAGAAGGACACAAAACTAGCACAGAAAAATGAGTACCTTTTTTAATTGATTAATTTGCTGTGAAGGAAATTTACGATACTGATAAAAACACCTAGGAATAAGCTTAACCAAGGAAGTGAAAGACCTCTACAATGAAAAATATAAAACACTAAAAAAAAAAAAGAAATTGAAGAAGAAACAAAGTGTTGGAAAGCCCTGCCATGTTCAAAAACTGTAACCATTAATAGTGTTAAAATGTCAGTATTATCAAAAGTGATTTGGAGACTCAGTGACTCAGTAAATCCTCACGAAAATACCAATGGCATTCTTGAAAGGACTGAAAAGTGTTCTAAAATTCATGTGAGAGCACAAAGTCTGTGAATAACCCAAACAATCTTGAGCAAAAATAACAAAGATAGAGTCATCTCAATATTCGATCTTAAGGCATACTACAGGGTGGATTAACTGTGGCAGAATAGCGGAAGGCAGCACTTTCCAGTTGCTCCATGACTTGGAATTGAGCAAATAGCTCAGGCTACACACTGAGCCCATAGAAGCTCCATGCTTCTCAATTGATGAGCAGAGAGCTGAGGCGGGAGCCACCTTGACGAGTCCACAGTGGAGCTGGCAGCTGAGGAATCTGGGAACTCTCAGTAACTGTTGCTACATTGTCCCTGCCTGCACTTGCCAAGTCATAGTGTGCACCAGGTAGATCATGACTGAAACACACACAGAGAGGATTGTACTCAGGGGATTCAGCTCCGAGATATGGAGGGGAGTACAATACACTTTACCTTTGAGTCTGGGGGTCTGCATGACCAGCTGAGGAGGGCCCAGGTTGGCATGTCTACATTCCAGTTCTAAATCTTGGAAAGCCATATTCGAAGGCAGGAGGGTATGTGGAACCTGCAGTGATTCCTCCGCCCAGGGATCAAGAGACTCAGAAGGGATAAGCATCTACTCAGCCATCAAAGTGTGTCGATATAATCTCTCTGGAGTAGATGCCAACCAACAAGTTCCAAATTCCAGTCAGACCTAGACCCCAGCTGCCCCAACTTCTCATTTAGAACCCTGTACCAGACCCCATCCTGGGTGCATCAATCTATTCCATCTGGACAAAACTCCAATAGATGGTACTTCCCATTCCATCCCACCTTGTGCTAGAGCAGGGAAGCTCAGAACCATTTCAACCAGTTTCAGTTCAAGGGAACTCCAGTTAACAGCATGGTGAGCAACATAAAAAGAGGAAAGGTTTTAAAAACCTCAGCTCTTCCTCTTTCTAAGAAGAGAATAGCTCAAGAAGAAATAAAAAGAAGGACCCTCTGGCATAGGTAGTAGATATCCACCCTTGACCACCTCAATGGAGAAAATTATTTCATTTATCATTAAAAATTTTTTATTCTTGTACTTGATGATTGGTTCATTTATACACATATACATATTTATTTTTAATAATTGTTTTATTTTTATTATATTTTGTAATTTTGCTCTTTTTTGTTTTAGAGGATTTTGTTTCTTGCTTTTTATTGTTTGTTTTTGTGTTTGTTTCTCATCAATTTTTCTATTCTTTCTTCTCCCACTATAGCTAAATTCCCTTGTTCTCTCATTATCTCTATTTTGTTTCATTCATTTATCTCTCATTTCTGGCATTCATTTGCCATCTCTATTCTGTTTTGGAATATACATTTTGTTTGCTTATTTTATTTTTTGGTTCTGAGATTGAACTCAGAATAATTCTAAGTCTAGGCTATGCCCCCAGTCTTTATTATTTTTTATTTTGAAACAAGGTCTTGCTAAGTTGGTTAGATTAATCTCACTAAGTTTCTGAAGCTGTCCTCAAACCTGTGATCCTCTTGTCTCAGACTACCGAGTTCTAGGATTATAGGTGTGAGCTATGATGCCCCACTTCCTTTTGAATATTCCAAACTTTTTTGCCTTCCTACCCCATGTTCTTTTCTCTAAATGTTACCATCCTTTAGAACTATTTAGTTTATATATATGTTTTGCCCCTACTCATGGCTGGTTACTGTTGTTGCTGTTTTAATTTATGACCCCACCATTCCTGTTTGGGGGGGGGGATTATGTTACAGATGTCCTAATAGGCACCTCTTACTTTTTTAAGTCTGTATGTTGTTCATGACTGTGGTTTTGGTCTTCTACCTTCCTCTTGTCCATGAGGTAACAGAAATCTATTGAGACACTTCATGTTCATGGAGTAGATGCTCTGCTCCTGAATGATTTGCCCAACTCAGCTATCAGATATTGGACCTTGTTATACTAATCATCATCAATGAACTAGCAGTGAAACTATACTACAAAAAGAGGTGCAGCTCAGGGCTGAGGATATAGCTCAGTAGGAAAGCTCCTGCCAATCACCCACAAAGCCCTGGGTTCCATTCCCAGCACTGTAAAGAAAAAAAAAGAGGTGCAACTCAAAGAACCCTGAATACATAAGAAAACAGGCCAGGAAGACAATAAACTCTCAATCCCACAAAAATGGAATTTACCAATACAGAGGTGTAGAAAATACAAGAATATGGATTCAGAATTTCAATTATTAAAATGATTAAAGATCTAAAAATAGATCTTACAAATGAAATCAAGGAAGGTATACAGGGTGTGGATAAATAAATTGCAACTATGAAAAAGAAGAACCATGAAATGAAAGATACAATAAATTAAATTAAAAATGCAATATAAAGGATCACCAATAGACTAGACCATAAGGAAAATGAAGTCTCAGGCATATAAGACAGAGTAAATGTTACTGAACACTCAATCTAAAAGAAAAGGCACGCCAAGTATGGTGGAGCACACTTGTAATCCCAGTACAAAGGAGGCTGAGACAGGAGGATCGCAGGTTCACAGCCAGCCTCAGCACGTTAGTGAGGCTCTCTGTAATTCAGTAAAACCCTGTATTCAAATAAGAAATAGAAAATTGGCCTGGGGATGAAGCTAGGAGGTAGAATTCATCTGGGTTCAATCCTCAGTACCAAAAATAAATAAATATAAATAAATAAATAGCAATAAGAGATCACAATCAGGACATTCAAGAAATATGGGAAATCATCAACAGACCAAACCTAAGGATAACTGAAAATGCAAAAAGGTTTAGAGGTACAAATCAAGGACATAAATATTCTCTTCAAAGAAATAGTATCAGAGACATTCATATATAGGGGGCATTCAAAACCCAAATAGACAAGATTACAAAAGAACCTCTCCACACCACATCATAATCAATACAACCAACATAGTAAGTAAACATTTCTATGAAGTCTATGAGCCAATCAATCACCATAGTGACCCTTTGACAGTCCTCCTCCTGCACTTTTGAGTCAAGGTTTCCACATTTGCTTAGAATTGTGGAGCAGGTTTTTTTTTTTTCCCTAAGCTGTTAGCTAACAACTATTTTTATCTTCTCTCCTCGATTTTCTGGCCCTGTACCAAATTTAGAAGATCTCAGTTTTTTTTTTCTTTTACCAAAACTATTGATAGGGGTGAAGGTAAAAGAATAAGAAAGGATAGTGACAGGCCTCTTTGCAGCAGGGTGTAAATCTTGAGACAGTTACTAAGGAATGGAATGAATAAAATGGACATAGATGGGGTTAAGGAAAGATTTTAATACTTCCCTATTCCAAAGTGGATAAAAGATTCCCTCTGCTGGTTTCTCAACGTGAAAGGACTGGGAACAATTTTGCTGCATTTGTAACAGTTGTGAGAAATTTCACAAATCATAATACAAAGATTACAATGAGATATCTGACCTGAAATTATCTGGGGCAAAAATCTGTTAGAGGAATAAAGATAAAAATTGCCAAGTGGGCTGCGGTTCCTTCACTCAAACCCTTGCTAGGAACCAAAAACCCTCTGTATGAGAGAGGGGAAAAATGTTCTGGAAGAAAAGAAGACAATCTCCTGGAATTAAAACATAAAAAGCATAAGAGTATATTTCCAATAGAATTAAAGTCAGAATACTATAGAGATGCATGCATACCCATGTTTACGGCAGCTTAATTCACAATAGCCAAATTATGGAACCAACCTAGGTATCTGTCAACAGATGAATGGATAAAGAAAATGTGGTATATATACACTCAATGGAATTTTACTTAGGCATAAAAAAATGAAATTATGTTTACAGGAAGATGGATGGAACTAGAGAATAGCATGCTAAGTGAGATCAGCCAGTCTCAGAAAGTCAAGATCATGTTTTCTCTCATATGTGGAAGCTACAGAGAAACAAAAGGGACTTCAGATAAATGAAGAGAGAGACCATTTGACTAGTGGAAGGGGATTGAGGGAGGGAGGTGAAAGGGGAAAAAAGGAGAATTGGTGAAGGAAAACAGTTTAAATAATGCTATTTTCATTATGAAGGTATCACTACTAATCTCACTAACATGTACAAGAATGGAGAAGGGAGGGAGAAGAATGGAATCTGGAGGGAGACTCACCAAGTGCTGTGTGTGCGTATATTTGTATCACTTTGAATTTCACTATGATAGATAATTACAATGCAAAAATAAAAGCAGAACATTAAAAAAATAAACAGGATTATCACAGAGCATATCAATGAGCTCATGCTGCATGAAAGAAACATGTAAATGTGAGACTATAATGCATCAATAAAAGTACTAAAAATGAAAAAAGAAATATATAAGGGTTGACAGATTATAAAATTGAAATTTTTGAAAAGACTTTTGGTAAAAAAAAAAATCTGTGTCTCCTTAACCTAAATATTTGATGGGAAGGTGTAACAAGGACTTAGACTCTTCACTTTTGCTTATAAATGTCAGATGGGTGCCTAAGAGCAGGACTAATGAGTTAACTACTTGGCCTCTATTTTGCATCCATCTTCCTCAGAGTCACTGTGGATTTCAGAAACAGGATCTGATCCATAAACATCTTGTGATGAGTAGAAGACACCCACAGGCGACAGAACATTTCTTATCACTGTCAGGGCCCCACTTGACCCATCCTGAGATAACTGTGGAAGAGACAACACCAGATGAGGATCACCTACTTTTGCATAACTGAAGGCTTCTCACAGCTGCAAAAGCAGGCTTCCATGCCAGGTTTCCCTCTATTGATTAATTCTTTAAATAAGAAAAAATATTAAATTTTCATGACAATCCTCACCTTTAAACCTTTTGCTTTCACTGGACTTTTACCTACACTCTTCTCAATGATATGTAGACAAAAGTATATGTTTTAAGATACAAGCTTTCTACCTTGCTTCAACTATGTCATACCTTTAAAAGTACAGATTTAAGATTAAGGATTGAAGCCAGGTATAGTGGTGCACACCTGTAATCCCAGTACTTGGGGGACTGAGACAGAAGGACCTCAGATTCAAGACCAGCCTCAGCAACTTATCGAAACTCTCAGAAACCTAGGGAGACTCTGTTTCAAAACAAACAATTTTTTAAAATGGCTGAAAGTATACCTTGGAGGTAGAAAGTGCCTGGGTTCAATCCCTAGTGCCACACATAAAAGAAGAAGAAAGGAAGGAAGGAAGGAAGGAAGGAAGGAAGGAAGGAAGGAAGGGAGGGAGAGAGAGAGAAAGAAACAGAGAGAGAAAGAAAGAAAGAAAGAAAGAAAGAAAGAAAGAAAGAAAGAAAGAAAGAAAGAAAGAAAGATTATTACTTAGGGCTATGGTAATCATATCAACTGTCTAACTTTTTAAAAAACTGGCAAATGAATCTAAATGAAAGCTAGAAAATCTTTGATTTTTGTCTTTTCATGTATGCTTGTACATGTGTATACTAATATACACATGTACATGTGTATATTAATATACACATTTAATATACACATGTGTACATGTGTATATTAAATGTTGTGTCTACGTAGTAGTAAATTGGCTTATAAATAAATGAATGCTCGTACATTTAAAAAGACAAAAAGAAACGCCTTTTAGTTCATGGGACTTAAGTAAATTTTTGATAAATAAGTTAATTTAAATTTGTTAGTAAGATAAAAGTAAAAATATCCTTAAAATTATTGACACACAGCTGTTTGCCTAGGTTGCTAGCCAATCAGGACTCTACTTGTCTCTGTTAGATGTCTAAAATGCAATGTCCATTGATTTTAGCATTTTTCTTTGGCAGGAAAAAAAGGGCTTAAAATGTTAACTATGCTTGTCTGATATCTTGATTTTCATGGGTAATCTAAAAATAGTTGTTAAAATGGATAAATTAGATTTGACATAAATGAGATAAACAATTTTAAATGTATTTGTTAAACATGAGCCATCTTTAAGCTAAAATAAAAACATCAATTGCTACATTCCTCATGTACTCCTGCCCTCTTAATTTTATAAGAATATATATGTATATCTATATCTTAGGGTATAGTGTGTTTTTATGAGTTGTTGGTATGTGGAAAAAGGTCAGATGGACTTACCAACTAGTTTAAGATTGCTTTGTTTCTGGGTTTTAGCTAAAAAGCAAGGTTACTAAGAATTAAAATTCTAATTAACAGATATAATTCTACATGCAAGAATACCAATAATTTATACTGTTTTGATTAAAAATACTAGCCAAGTGTGATGGCACCTGTAATCCCAGTACTTGGGAGGCTGAGACAGGAGGATTGCAGGTTTGTGGACAGCCTCAGCAAGTAGTGAGACTCTCATCAACCTAGTGAGACCCTGTTTCCAAATAAAAAATTTTAAAAAGTAGGGCTGGGAGTGTAGCTCAGTGATAGAATGCCTCTGAGTTCAATCCCTAGTCACACACACACACACACACACACACACACACACACATACACACTACTGTGTGTGGGTATAATGTATTTTATTTTACTTAGTAAATGGGAATAACTTGTATAAATTCAGGAATTTTGTAAGGATTATATTTTAAATTATGAAGTGAAGAAATGGAAAAGGCAGAAAAGAATCAGCAAGTAGGAATAAAAGCTATAAATAGGTTATGAGTGCGAGGACCTACATTTTTAGAATGTTTCTGGGTGAAAAGAATTTTTGTATAATAAAGTAAGATTTTTCTCCTAAAGTCCAAGATGAAAAAAACAGAGACAAGACAAAACTAAGGATGTAAAGGAGTTGTATAGTGTCTGAGGAATTTCAAAGAGCTTGCTGCATCTGGCCCTATCCCATGTTAGCATGGCCTCAACATAGGCCAAAAATCACTCATTTAAAGTTCTCTGGTTCCACACCCAGTACCAAACAACACACACACACACACACACACACACACACACACACTCACACACACATACACACACACACATGCACACACACACACACAATTTAGGTTAGCTAATTTGCACAGGACTCTGTCTTAGTATGCTTGTGCTGCTATAATAGAGTATTTGAGACTTTGTAATTTATCTTTTTTTGTTAGACAATTCTTTTTATTTTTTGAATAGACATAGAAAATTGGATCACTTGATATATTCTCTGTTCCAAAACAGATTACATGTGTATAGATTACAGATACATGATTATACCTGATTACATGATTACAGAGAATATCATGTATAATGTGATTATAGCATATAACAAATCAATTTTAATATTCTGTTTAAAAATAGATACTAACACGTTTAGGCCTTTTTGATCTCATTGAAATCTACCAGATAATTTATTTCTATACTATTTTAATGTGCTTTTATTGGTGTATTATAGTCTCACATCATAATATAAATCATGTTAACAGTAACATACATTCACACAGCACTTGGTGGCCCCTTCACCTCCCCATTCCCCCCACCCCTCCCAATACAGACTACTGAGGCTGAAGTTGTTATAGTCACATACGTACATAGTCGATGGCAGTAATTCCATTAAGGAACCTCTCTCTTCCCCGTCCCCTTCCCTTAGACCACCTCCCTGACTCCACTGAGGTTTCTCCTCCATTACCTGGAGTCCCTCTTGTATCCCAATTACTCCCTAGCTTGCGCACATAAGAGAAAACATGTGACCCTTCACTTTCTGTGATTGGCTAATCTCAATATTACGTTCTCCAGGTCCTTCCCTTTTCTTGCAAATGGCATAATTTTGTTCTTCTTTATTGCTGAATAGAATTCCATTGTGTGTATTTCCCATAATTTTGTACTCCATTCATCTGTTGATGGACACCTAGGTTGGTTCCATAATTTGGTATTGTGAATTGTGCTGCTATGAACATAGGTATGCATATATTACTGTAGTTCTCTCATTTCAACCCCTTTGGAAAGATACCCAGGAGCGGTATAGCTGGATCATATGGTAGATCCATTCCTAGTTTTCTGAGAAATCTCCACAATGATCTCCATAGCAGCTGAACTAGTTTGCACTCCTAACAACAATATAGAAGAGTTCCGATTTTCCCTCATCCTCTCCAACATTTATTGTTATTTGACTTCATGATGATTAACCTTCTGATTGGGGTTAGATGGAATCTCAGAGTAGTTTTGATTTTCATCTCTCAGATTGCTAATGATGTTGAACATTTTTTCATGTATTTATTGGCCATTGGTATCTCTTCTTTTGTGAAGTATCTATTCAATTCATTTGTCCATTTCTTGATTGGGTTATTTTTTTAGTGTAATATCTTTTAAGATCTTTGTATATTCTAGATATTAGTCCTCTGTCATAGGGATAGCTAGCAAAGATCTTCTCCCATTCTGTAGGATTTCTCTTTAGACTCTTGATAGTTTCTTGGATTTTTTAGGTTGTGTTGTAATGTCTTCTGTATATTGTTGACTGTGTTTTCATTTTTGAATGAACCGTCTTCAAAGAGTGATATCCTGTTTTCCATGTGGTCTAGCCTGCCAGAGTTGTTTTCTATTGCAGTCTTCAATTAATTTATTGACTCCTTCATTTTATTCAAAGCCTCGTTCTGTTTTTTTTTTATTAGAGCCTCAATTTCCTCCTTCATTTCCTATACACTTTCTTTGAGGCCTTTCATCATACTGAAGATCAATATTCAGAATTCTCCTTCTTTCAGTTCTTGTAGATCAGTGTTGGTAATCTGCCTTGTTGTTGAGTTGTGGTTGTTTATTGTTTTCTCACTGTTCCTCATTCCCATATTTTCAGTGTTCTCAGTTTTGTGTTTCTGGTGTCTTTGCATCTTCTTCCTCTTTGTGTGTGAGTCCTGTGTCTATTTGTTATCCCTTTAAAATAAGAACTTTACTTTGGGTATATATTTGCCTCTACCAACCTGACTCATATAATAAATCTTTTAAGTTTGCCCCCAAGAGCCTCTTTAAGTATAGTTCTTAGTGCAGGCAAAGAGGAGTCTCTGGTTTACTGCAGGCCACCGTGTTCTCTAGGCCCAAACATCGCTGGGCGAGAGACTATGATGTTCTGTTCAGACCCTACAGCCTGCTTTTTGGGATTTAGTGCCCCACAGCCACCACTGCTGCTCTGCTGATTGTGAGCCTGTGATACTGCAGAGCACTGACCTCCAGACTCTGTGGCCAATGGGCTTAGGTTCAGCAAAGCCGGTGATTGCTATGTTCCAAGCTTGTGGTCCAGCTCACTGAACTTTGATGGCCACTGGGACACCACCCATGATCTCCTTGTTAAGATCATGTGAGCTACTGTCAGTCACTAGCAAGCATGCATGCCAGACCAAAACTTTGCTGGCAGAGAGAGTGTTGAGTTCCTAGCCTGTAGCTATGATCAAGTGAAACCATGCTGGGCCTCTGGCCTCCTGGCCTCCAGGTGTGGCCTGGTCAAGATGGTGTTGCCACCACTCTCTTCCCAAGACCCAAGGTCTGGCAGGGAGAGATTGTACAGTTCTAGCTTGGGGCTTGGGTGCCTCCATTTTTTAGCCCCAGGGACACTGCTGCTGCTTTGGGCAGCTGCAATCGCATGAGCCCTTGTAGTGACCAAACATGACCGAGCACAAAATTATTGCTTTCCAAGCCTGTACCTCAGTAGGCTGAGTTATTTCCCCCAGACATCATGGCTGGGTGTCCCATGGTGATCCCTGGAGACCCTAGGAGGGCTCTGTGAACTGTGGACTGCAGGTCCCTCCTGCCTTAATGTCTCTAGGAGCTGTCTGCTAATTCATGTTCATGCTGTTTCTGACAGTAACCCCCACATCCACCTCTGCAGGGGTGATTTGCAAAGTCTCAGACTACCAAGTCTATTTCCTTGCCACACAATTCCCTGTGGCTGTGCAGGGCAGTCTCCCACTGGGACAGTTTGTTAACTTATGATCTTGATGAGAACCGCTCCAGATCGCTGCCAGAGAGATGGGTTCAGTGGCAACCACAGGGTCCGGCTGGGTTGTCTGGGCAGCTGAGTCCCTGTCGAGCATGGAGCGAAACTGTTTTCAATGATAGTATGTAGTCTCTGGCCTTACAACAATCCACTGTTTCCTTGCTGGAGGTCTCTGGGAGGTGTGGGGCTGGCGACCACCAACCCCGGCACAGTCTGGCCGAGATGGCGCCACTGCTGCTGCTTTCCGTTCACCAGGTGAGACATGTGGAGCTCTTTACAGTCCTCTGCTGTTTATTCTAGTTCTGATTCCACTGCTTTTCGTCTTATGTTGTTTTGTTGATTTTTTTGCTGCTTTTCTTTCCTTGTCAAGAAGCAGTCTTCTGGGGGATTGAGTCCCGAGTCTCATAGAGCCTGAATCCTGCTGTCTCACTCTACGTCGTCATCTTCCTGTTTTCTCCTCTATACTCAATGCTTTGTAATTTATAAAGAACAGAAATTCAGCCAGGCTTGGTGGTGCATGCCTATAATCTCATCACTTGGAACACTGCATCAGGAGGATTGCAGGTTCAAGGCCAGTTTCGGCATCTTAGCAAGTCCCTCAGCAACTTAATAAAACCCTGTTTCATAACAAAAGGGATAGGGGTGTAGCTCAGAGGTATAATGGTCCTGGTCCATCCCCAGTAGAGAAGAAGTAGGAAGAGGAGGAGGAGGAGGAAGATGAAGAGGAGGATAGAGGAAGAAGAAGAAGAAGAAGAAGAAGAAGAAGAAGAAGAAGAAGAATTCATTTCCTATATTTCTGCACACTAGGAATCCAAGAACAAGAAACTGGTGTTTGTTCTGGTAAGTACCTTCTTACCACAGCCTCACAAGGCAGAAGGTAAAAGGGCGAACTAGCAAAAACAAAACAAAACAAAACAAAAGTTCTGTTGCAAAGGATAAATTTTGATCCTCAAATATAAAGAGATATATTACATAACGAAGTAAGGGATTAAGGGATTAAGTAAATTTTAAAAGATATTTAAAGGTTATAAAAGGGTTTTTTAAGAAATAGAATTCATAACAGACTTTGTATGTGATGTATGTGATTGAGTTGACAAATTATGGGGTCCATAATGGCTAAATAGATATCAAAGTTACATTAATGTTACTTAAAATTGTTTCTTCGTTCAGAACTTTTATACATGTTTTTGCTCTTATTGATTCTGTTTTGTATTGTAGAACTTTGTCTCTATATTGCCTGTTAGTATTTTTCAGAAGTAAATTAGGTAGGGTAGAAGAAATAGGTAGAAAGGAGACACAAAGTAAGGACAAGGAAAATGGAAGTTTGTGGCAAAAATTCTCAATACCCTTACTACTCAAGCCAGGCCTATCACACTCCTTCCCCCAGCCAAGCATTTTAGCCCCAAATCAATGGGAACTTTACATGTATTTACTAATTACCCTGAGTACTGTTGACTACCCTACAAGGGGTATCTATTGATCAACCATAGAGACCATACCAAAGATTGGGAAAGGTGCCCAGACACCATACTGGATACACACTCGCTAAAAATACCTTGAACTGTTAATTATTCAACTAAGGAATAGTTAAGCAGGAGACATATCTGTTGCTCAGAGGACAGAGGTCACACAAATGAGCAATCTCCTTGGGCACTCTTAACCATCAATGAATAACTTAAATAAAAGCAGTATCTATTGATAAGGCGGTGAAGGCCCAATCAAGACCTGGAAGATGACCAGAACTCCCTAAATCACTTTGTGACTACCAGGCTGATGTCATCCTCACATAGCTCCTCCTATTCGCCTCTCACAGAAGTTTTTCATAGCCTGGTGTGGTGGCCCATGTATGTAATCACAGTACTTGGGAGGCTGAGACGGGAAGATCACAGGTTCATGGCCAGCCTCAGCTACTCGGTGAGGACCTCTGCAACTTAGTGAGACCCTGTTTCAAAATAAAGACTACAAAAATAGGGCTGGGGGTATAGCTCGGAGGTAGAATGCCCCTGGGTTCATTTCCTAATACCGAAAAAAAAGTTTTCCTTAAAAGAAGAGCCATGAACCCCCAAATGCGTCTCTTACACTGGAGATGGCCCATATTCACCTTTGAGTGTGTATGTCTTGCTTTCCTAGATAAATCTCCGTGTGTCTGACTGGTTCATACTGAAATTCTTTTCCATCACATAAGACAAGGACCTCATGGGTCTTGAGTTGTGTTCCCCTTTCTCCCCCACTGGGAAATGCTCCTGGTCCTTCACAGAATCAACCCTTCTTATCAAGATAGACACAACTTCTAACAGAATATTCCAAGTTAATTTGAGATAATAAGCCATCACCTATGGGACTCATGGATATGACACTGACTCCAAGTACTAATACTGACTCCCTAATTAAGTGGAAGGGGTATCTATAAATTATAGAAGTTAAAATTAAAACCCACCACTCCTGCTTCAAGATTAGTGGCACTGATCTTCTGGGCATTCAACAACTGATACTTGGAGACCAAAGTCAAGAGAGATAAAAAGGCTCAAACACAGCCAATATATTGGGCCTTGCTACCCAAGGTTAGCGAGGACCCAGGGAATGACAGGACGTCTCTAAGGGCCCTGCAAGTCTAGTGAATCAGCCAACCTCCTGATCAGGAAGCCAACCAGTGTTCATTCTGCAAAGGGGATGGCTATTGGAGAAGGAAATGTCCCCAGTGCTTCCAAGGAAAGCCACATGCAGTCAGCAAGACCCTAACCCATCCTGGCAGATGACACAGCTAGGAGAGGAAAAAGAATGAAGGAGAGAAGAAGCTCCTGAAATTAACCTCTGAAAAAACTGCAGCTGACCTAACAGTAGGAAGGAAAGAAATTAATTTTTGGCCAACATGGGGATCAACCACTTGGTCTTCAATGCCCAGCAGGGAAGAATAACCATTAATAATAATATAATACATTAATACAAATGTTTTACATTTAATACAATATACATTTATTACATGCACATGTAGTAGATGTATATTTACAATACATTAATTGTATATAATACAAAAGTTTAATACATTAATACAAATGTATTAATATGAGGGTGGAAGAAAAGTCAAAAAACAGCCATGCATGGACAATTCAAAGGGAAATATGGTGACATCTTTAAGGGCAACTTGAAATGTACAATGTGCCAGCCCTACCAAAAGTAAGTAAAGCCAAGAAGTTATACAGAAGGCGTTCTTAGAAATGAATGCCTGACACTAGAGACCTCCCACCAGGCACCTCACACAGAAGGCAAAATAGCTGAGATAAGGGCCCTCTTGTCAGATAAAAACAAGAAATTACTTTATTTTCTGATCCCAAATGTGTTTTTTTTAATATCGATATTCATGGAGCTATTAAAAAGGAGGCCCCCTTACATGATTTATTTAGTTGGATAGCTTCTAATTTTGAGTCCCTTTGGTGTTTTTCTTTGTAACTTATAATGGTACTTCTAAGTTTAAGCTTCAGCATCACACCTTTTCACTTATATGGTTCAACCACGGTTTTTTATTTTTATTTTTTTTTGCAGTACTGGGGATTGAACGCAGGGACATTCTACCTCCAAGCTACACCCCCGGCCCTATTTTTTATTCTTTATTTTGGAACAAGGTCTCACTAAGTTGCGGAGGGCCTCACTAAGTAGCTGAGGTTGTCTGCGAACCCGAATCCTCCTGTCTCAGCCTCCCAAGTACTGGGATTACAAGCGTGCGCCACCACTCCTGGCTTCAACCATTGTTTAAAGACTAGTTACCACCTGGCCAAGAAACCTGCAGAGCCAGATTGGCCAATACCCTCATTCCCTTAAGACTAAGGAATGTACAAAACATGGGGGTGTGAAATTATAACAAGGACTTAAGAATCTTCACTTTGGCCTACAAATATCTGATGAGCAGATAAAAGCAGGATTAAAGACTTGGCATCTGGGCCCCTATTTTGTCTCCCTTCCCCGGAGTCACTTTAGATTCCAGGAATAAGTTCTGCTCCATAAACATCTTGACACGTTGTTTACCAAGTCAACAGCAACTTATCCGGCAGCAGCAACTTTCCTATTATGGACAAGCCCCACCTGGCCCATCCTGAGATGATGACACCTGATGAAGGTCACCTGCTTTGGCAGCTATGAGAAGCCTCCTGTTATGCAAACCCCCAACCCTTGCCCTAATTTCATTCTCTATAAAATCTAAAAGTCATTGTGATCCCCTCAAAACCAGTGCTAATGATGTGCATCCCCTTGTCTTCCTGGTGTAGCTACACCAATTACAGTTCCTTTCATGCATTTCACCCCTTTCTGTTTGGTTTTTGGTGTGAGGGGTTGAACCTGATATGTTGGATTTCTAGAGTCATGCCTCTGGCTTAGGACTCTGGTAAAAAAAGGGACACTACCTCTTGCAGGGTAACATTTCCCTACAAAGTGCTATAGAGACAAAACCTGTCCATAAAGTTCTAATGGAGGCTACAGTTTTAAAAGTTCTGGTGGGCCAGGCATGGGGTTGCATGCCTATAGTCCCAGTGCTTGGGAGGCTGAGACAGAAGGATTACAGGTTTAAGGCCATTCTCAGCAACTTAGTGAGACCCTCAGCAAATTAGCAAGACTCTGGTTCAAAATAAAAATAAAAGAAGACTGGAGGTAGAGCTCAGAGGGAGAATGCTCCTGGACTTATTTCCCAGTACCAAAATAATGAGGAGGAGGAGAAGGAAGATGAGGAGGAGGAGGAAGAAGAAGAGGAGGAAAGTGGTGGTAGATATAACAATGATTAACATTTGAAGAAGAGCATTGTTTCAACAACATTGCTCACCAGATTAAGGTCCTGCTTCTCCACACTAAACAACTATATCTAGGAGACAAAGTTTGGTGAGAAGTAATCAGTTTTATTTAAGGGTAGGCATATTGAGAAGATAGTGGGACTGTTGACCTGGAAACTCCATCTTGGAGAACTCAGGACACAGAGAGCTTTATAGAGAGGGAAAGGAGGGACAGTGAGAAAATGGGAAATAAAGCTAACTTTTAGTGGGGACTTCCTCATCCTTTCTCCTCTGGCTAGAACACCACAACCTCCCTTTGCTAGTTCCTTCCTTCCTTCCTTCTTTCCTTCCTTCCTTCCTTCCTTCCTTCCTTCCTTCCTTCCTTCCTTCCTTCCTTCTTTCTTTCTTTCTTTCTTTCTTTCTTTCTTTCTTTCTTTCTTCTGTCTTATTTCTTCTTTGGATTGAACCCAAGGGCAATCTACCACTGAGGTACACCGCCAGCTCTTTTTAACTTTTCTAAATTTTGATACAGAGTCTTGCTAAGTTGCCAAGGGTCTCCCTAAGTTGCTGAGGCTCGCCTTGAACCTGCAATCCTCCTTCCAAGTGCCACCACACATGGGCCTGTATTTTCTTAACACTGAGATATTACCATTTGGCAAGTTAAACCTCGTAGCAATTTATATGCTTTGTATAGTAGATAAGCACGTCTAAAGTTTAAGGAGAGGCATTACAAAGGTCACCAGAAAAACTAAAGAAAGATTATTTGGCAGTTAACATCTTTACCATTTATGTGGGGCTTCTCTTAAAATGTATCATCCTGCAGAAAAAGTAGGGAACGTAATCCCTGCAAAAGGAATAGGGGGGAGAAGTGTAGGTCATCTATCAAAGACAACTCCCAAAGGAGCAGTCCTGATACAGCCTCATGTGAAGACCTTGCCTCTTTCACCTGATTGTATCATGGGAATGGATCCAGGATATAATGGGAAAATGTTCTCCTCCTAACAGTGTAAAACAGAAGGCAGGCACATCACCCTTGATGCAATAGTAATTGTGTATCAGCTGGGCATGGAGCAGCAACCAGCACAGCAGTTATTTGGGGTGAAAAGGGATGGCGTCCCTTTGAGGAACAAAAGATAAAGATGTGGAACCTCCTAAAGGAGAAGCAACAACTTTATTCGAAAGCAACAAGCTTACATAGTACAGGAAGGAAAACAGTTTTCAGAAGCCCTATTGTAAATATGAAGCCAATGTTTGCCATGCAAAAGTTCATTCCTTATCTTAGCCAGTCCTGTTTTTCAAACATTGTCTGAGCACATCAGCAGGAGTGTGTCATGACAGCTCAGCCCTTGCTGCCCGCTTCTGCTTGACCCTTGTCAAGAAAGGCAAAGTGCAGCATTCTGCTCCTTGCTGATGGTTAACATCTGTGCAGTCACACCCACAATTCTTGGCCTTCCAAGATGTTAACACTTTTCATCTTGAAATATCTGAGCAGCCTCCTCCAGCACATCCCCCTTGTAGTTTTGTGAAGAGCTTAATGAAATAGACAGTTGCTTGCGTACATTTAGTGTGATGCAAGCTATTTGCTCCAACCCTGCAGACAATTAATAAAACAAAGAAACACAAACATAATGTAATTATTGTACTCAAAGATATAGGCCAATATCATTTGATCCAGTCAAAAGGGCTAAAATATATTTATCCCTCCTTCATATTATTCCAACCAGTTAGAGAATCCATATTAAGATAAGAGGAGGAGATGGATTGAATATCCTCTTGTAACTGCTGTATATCCAAAGAGACATTATGTTTCTCCCATATCCCCATCAAATGATTTTTTTTTACTTTTTTGGGGGAGCATACTGGGGATTGAACCCAGGGGCATTCTACCTCTAAGCTACACTCCCAGCCCTATTTTTATTCTTTATTTTGAAACAGGGTCTCACTAAGTTGTGGAGGGCCTCACTAAGTAGCTGAGGCTGGCCGCGAGCCCGGATCCTCCTGTCTCAGCCTTCCAGGTACTGGGATTACAAGCGTGCGCCAACATGCCCAGCTCAAATGATTTTTAACATGACCCAGGGGTGAAGGGTTTCATTGTAAGGGACATTGGTGACACATATCTTAGAAAAGGCACAATGGCAAAGTAACCTTTGCTGTTTCCATGGAGGATACTTTATATCCAAGTCATGCCACAGCATCCTGAAGTCCAGACAGTTCAATCTCAACAGTGTGATTTATCCTTTGCTGAACTTGAAGTTTTAGACACACTTCTTTTTAAATCTGGTGACACATAAGTTGGATAGAAGCATTCCCAGTGGCTGGGTGTCAGCATTGCTTCTCATCTGTAGGCACTGCATCTGAGGGATCAGGTTGGTCTGTTGATTTTTCCAGCTCATGGTAAGGCTTGACTCATTTGACACACAGTGAAAGCGATACAGTTTCTGTGAAGACATAAGTATATCTTCTTTCCCAAGTTAGCAAGGAAGAAAGACAATGCTATATTTCTATACTATGTGGAACCTTGTAAAGGACCTTAGGAAGGAGTCTTTGCAATGAATGTTTTTGAAGATGTCTACAGACATCACAAACCAAAAAATTAAGAGTATATAGAACTTCATTTATGTCTTTATAAGACAACCCCTTTTTTGTTTTTTGTTTTTGTTTGTTTTTAAATGACAAAACAGGTCATTTATCAGCACTGCTGTCTGAATCATAGAAGGCCACCCAGGGGCTCAGTCAGGTCCTGCTATCAGAATAGTGGAAAGAGGCTGATGACCTCCTTGGGGATTCCCCCAGGAGTGTTAGAGGACACGGAACCGGAATTCAGTTCAGGATTCAGGTTAGTGTGTGTGAATGTTGTGTGCAAATGTGTGACTGAGATGGACATCGAGGTCTAACCCTGGTTTGTACCTCACAGGGATGAAATAAGTGTTGAGTTTGCCAACTGGATCCAGGGCCATCCTGTAATGGCTAAGTGGCAATCCAGCAAGGACCTAACAGTCCTTGGTCTGACCAGATCAGTGGTTGATATCAATTTGCTTATGCCAAGGAACAGCTGAAATACCTCCACGAGGGGTAAGGCTGGGCGCAGATGAAGCAAGTGCTGTTATTTGTTTTAGGCATCCTGGCCCATGTCTGGACTCTCTAGGCAGGAATGGGAGGGATACAGAGCAAGCCCCTTCCCCTAGGCTTCATTATCAGGAGTTTTGGAAAGACTTTTGGAGATAATTATGGATTCAAACTAACCCCAGAAGGTTATGCACTCTGTGCAAGGTAGAATGGCCAATATTTGGAGAATATTGACCATGCAAAGGCTCATTAGATCCAGGTGCCACCCGATACATTTGAGATCAAGTCACAGATAGCTCAGAACGTTTGGACCATTTCCCTTACATTGACACTTGGTTCCAATTGATTCAGGACCCCCGCACCCCCATGGCTGCAAGGTCTGATCTCCCAGATCTTAGTTGCCAAAAGGCAGGACTCTAGTGGTCAGTCAGGAAATTGGAGGCAGCAACCACATGAAGCCCAACTACCACCCATTTTGGAAAGTCCCCCACAGGAACCAGATCTGCCTCCACTGTATGTCTGTCTCCCAGACAGTGCAGTAGCTGCCAGCCGCACTGGCACCTTCACCTCCTGCCACATCTGACCAGCCATCCATGCCGGCAAGCAGGACCCTGACTCCACCATCCTCCTGTGCCAGCCCACAGCAACATCTGATGGAGTCATAGATGAGTCCTCTCCTCCTCCACCACCACTACACCCACTGCTGTCAACACCAGCACTGACAGACCCTACTGGAGAGCCCTGTTCATGAAACTCTACTGCCATCTGGTGGCCAGTTCCCTCTACCGTGGACAAGCATGGACAATTGCAGCCTAGTCCACCAACGTTTGTGTATCAACCTTTGACTACAACAGATCTCCTGAATTAGAAGCATCATACTCCCTCCTTTACTGAGAAGCTGCAGGCCCTGGCCGACCTCCTCTGGTGCATCTTCTAAATGCTCAATCCTACCTGGCCTGATTGTCACCAAGTTCTCCTGACTCTTCTCAACATTGAAGAAAGACTCCGTGTTCTGAAGGCAGAAACTAGCTGAGGCGAGGACAATCCACCTAGAATGGCCAGATTCCAGGCACCAGTAGTCATTGAACTTCTCCCTGATGCCAGACCAATGTGGTTATGGCAGTACCCAATCCCCCTACTGGCCCTGGAGAGAATCCAGCCCCACCTAGAGAGGCTCCAACAACATGATATCATCATGCCCTGTCAGTGCCAGTGGAACTCTCCTCTCTTGCCAGTCAAAAAACCAGGAACCCAGGACTACCAGCCAGTGCAGGGCTTGTGAGCCATCAACCAAGCCCCTGTCACCCTACATCCTACTGTGCCTAATCCATACACACTCCTTAGTTTGTTCCTGGCCACCACGACCTGGTTCATGTGTCTAGATCTGAAAGATGCCGTCTTCAGCATCAGTCTGGCTCCCATGAGCCAAGAACTGTTCGCTTTTGAGTGGGAGGATCCAAAAACTGGAACCAAAAGCCAGTTCACCTGGACCCGATTGCCCCAAGTATTTAAAAACTCCCCCACCATATTTGGAGAAGCCCTGGCCCATGATCTCACATCTTTTCCTTCCTGCTCCTTGGGTTGCACCCTCCTCCAATATGTTGATGACCTCCTCCTTGGACATGAGACTATTGAGGGCTGTGCCAAAGGAACAGGCCAGCTGCTCATCCTCCTGGAGGGCTGTGGTTATAAAGTCTCCGAGAGGAAGCCTAGGTCTGTCAACAAAAAGTGAAATATCTGGAGTTCACCATCCAGAGAGGGGAAAGACTATGGGAGCAGAAAGAAAAGAGGCAGTCCAAGCTATGACAGTGCCCACTAACTGGAGGGCACTCTGGGTTCACATCTGGATTCCAAACCTTGCTGTCACAGTAAAACCCCTCTACAAATCTATAAAGGAGGGGAAATAAAGACCTTTTTGTATGGAAAAAAGAGCAACAATAGGTCTTTCAGCAACTCAAAAGGCAAAGGCTGACCACCCCTACCCTGACCCTGACTTAAAAATATTCGTGGATGGGAGCAGTTCCATAATTCAACAGGAAAAACAGCAAGCCGGGTATGCTGTTGTAACCTTGGACAAAGTCTTAGAGGCAGAGCCCCTCCCAGCCAGTAAGTCCGTCCAATAGGCTGAGTTAATTGTCTTCTCCTGGGCACTATAGTGGGAGGGGCGCACATGCGTAGTTAACATCTACACTAGCTCTAAGTATGCCTTTTTAACTCTATATGGCCACGGAGCTCTTTACAAGGAAAAGGGACTATTAAATTCTGGAGGAAAGGACCTAAAACACCCCCAAGCGATCCTAAAACTGCTTGGAGTTGTTTGAAAACCAACAAAAGTGGCCATCACGCACAGTAGAGGGCATCAAAGAGGGGCAGGCCACGAGATGCAGGGGAACTTCAAAGCTAACAGTAAAGAAAAAAGGGCCACCCAGAAGCCCCTTATAATGCCTGACCACCTGCTGTCGCCCCTTCTCCTGCTCTGGGAACCTGACCACATCCCCTCCTTCAAGGCCCAAGAGCGGGAGTGGCTGAGAAAAGACAGCTGAAACCCCAGGAAAATAGATGCTACTGCCTGATAACCACATAGCTATTTCTTACAAGTTGGGCCAATTATTGTGCGGGGGTCACATAAGTCCACTCACATTGAATGAGAAAACCTTGAAAAGATTCTTGGTTGGTACTATTACATACACCACTTGCCAGCTTTAGCAAAGTAAGTTGTGTAGCGATGTGTGACTTGCAGCAGGCACAACCATAAGCAATGACCTGAGTTTCCTCCCAGAATACAGGCTGTGGGAGCAGCCTACTTTGAAAATGTGCAAATTGACTTTTCTGAACTGCCAAACTGAAATGGATATCAATACCTTCTAGTCATAGCATGCACTCAGACTGGATGAGTAGAAGCATACCCCTGCCTGACAGAAAAGGCCAGAAAGTACCTTGAACCTTACTCAGAGAAATCATTCCCAGATATGGACTGCTCCTACACATAGTGTCAGACAATGGACCACCCTTCATCAAAAGTTCCCCAGAATGTGGCAGGTGCCTTGGGTATCACCTGGAAGCTACATTCCGCATATAGGCCACAGAGTTCAGATAAAGTAAAAAAATAAATAAACAAAAACTATCAAAAATGGTTAGCCGGGCGTTGTAGCACACACTTGTAATCCCAGTACTTGGGAGGCGGAGACCGGAGGATCGGGGTTCGCAGCCAGCCTCAGCTACTTAGTGAGGCCCTCCACAACTTCATGAGACCCTATTTCAAAATAAAGTATAAAAATAGGGCCGGGGGTGTAGCTCGGAGGTAAAATGCCCCTGGGTTCAATCCCCAGTACCGCAAAAAAAAAAAAAGAAAATGGTTAGAAAAAAATATGTCAGGAAACCAAGCTATTTGAAAGTGGAAAAAGAAAGTTACTGGGGAGATGTCATTAGATTTTTTTTTTAGCTGGGTGTGGTGGCACATGCCTGTAATCCCAGTACTTTGGAGACTGAGACAGGAGGATTGAACTTTGAGGCCAGCTTCAGCAACTTAGCAAGATCTTCATCAACTTAGCAAGACCCTCAGCAACCTAGCAAGATCCTGTTTTAAAATTAGAAATACAAAAAAGGGCTGAGAATGAGACTCAAAGGTAGAATGCTACCTTTGAGTTTCAATCCACAGGGAGAGAGAGAGAGACAGAGAGAGAGAGAGAGAGAGAGAGAGAGAGAGAGAGAGAGATTTGTTGTGGTTGTTGTGTTGTTTTTGTTCTGTTTTTAATACTGGAGATTGAACCCAGGGGCATTCTACCTCCAAGCTACACCCCCAGCTCCTTTTTATTTACTAATTTTTTTTGAAACAGGTTCTTGCTTGGTTGCTGAGAGTCTCAATAAGTTGCTGAGGCTGGTCTGGACCTGCTATCCTTGTGTCTCAGGATCCCAAGTACTAGGATTACAGGCATGCACCATCACGCCCAGCTGAAGTTTTTAATTTTTTTATGTCAGGTTGCAGTGACCTTCCTGCAAGGTGAGCTTGTGGCAGAGACTTTTGTCACAGTGTGAGGCCACTGTGCATGAGAACCCTTCCTTCATCACTTCCTGCCTTTATATTTTGTGAGAGTTGATGCAGAGAGCCCTTTTGGATTCTGACAATTTTCACATTTCTTTCCCACTCTCAGACATACATTGAAACTACCTTTACAAACAGAGTAAATAAAATAATCTGGAGATCTGCAATAGCATGGTGTCTTGGGTGACATCAGGAAAACATGCTCCTGGAGATGGTACTGCCCAAAGAGACCAGACTCATATTAAAACGGTTTATAGAGGACCATGCTACCTGAGCAACGCAGGGAGGAGGTGGTCACGAACAGTGAGCCTCATTTCCCCTAGGATTGAAACTATCTAAAGAGCTGCTGAATTCTGTCTACATTTGCATCCTGCCCTCTAAATAGCTCTCAACTGATGAACAAATGGCTACTTTTTTGTGTGGGTTGCAGTTTCCAAGTGAATGGACAGCATCCTATTTGGATAGAATGTGCTCTGATCAAGGAAGATAGCAAGTCAGCTCAGTGAACTGCAATGCATGGTAAAAAATACAAGTGATAAGAGCCACTATGCCCTGGGCTTTGGTGACTCACAGGCATTAGCCAATGGCCTGGCTACAAGTTTAGACAGAAAGCGGTGGAACTTGATGCAGTAAAGAGACACCTATATGGGATGCAGGAGTGCATTCAAGTAGGACATAATCCCCACCAGGGAAACACCCTTCTAGGTTTGGAAGGAGACTGGAATTAACAGGTTGATAGCCTCATGTGCTCACTGTAGGTGGCACCTGGGTCCCAAAGTGAGTGGACAAGGGGGCACTACAGCAATAGAGATGGGGCTGAATCTAGACATGTTTCTCTCTTGCCCTTTCAGGCACACACGGACAGAAAAAACTGCTCTGTCTGCCCACAAAAGGGACAGAGGCAGAAGATAGCTATCGAATCCCTGGCAGGAAGGTCCTAAACATTGCTGGATAGGAAGACTGATGTCATTAGTGCTCGGGGTCCACAAATAGGTCTTGACTACTACTAGACAGGAGTAGACACTGACTCTGGACTGGCTTTGTGTACACAGTGCCAGAGACAGATGTTCAGAGTGTTACAGAAGAACCAGTGCAGAAGATATTGCTAATTTGTCTGAACAGCCAAATGTCAATCCTGCAGACCAAGGAACTCACTGTACAGCCCATGATGTCGAGCAATAGATAGAGAGCTTCCTATCCCAGAGTAAGTTTGGTAGAAAAGGGTGGCAGTTGAAACATTGGTTGTCTAAAGTCAGAGAGATACGGTCATGTATGGATGCCATACACACCTTCATGAGTGTGTGCTCACACTCGGCATGGGTGAGACTGCAGGAGTGCTCCATAGATAGTGCTCTGCTTTCTTGGTGGATCTGGGGAGGAAAATGTGCAGCTCTTGCCCACAAGGAACATATGCACATACAATACTATATATATAAATATTTTTGTGTGCATATGCTGATATAACGTGTGTGTGTGTGTGTGTGTGTGTGTGTGTGTGATTATTTCTTGCCTATGTAACCTCAAGTGGGTTTTTTTAATTATTATTACCACCTACCTGATGCTCTGGTCCTTGTCCAGGGCTACTGCTGTGGTTTAGATGTAGAATGCCCCCTGAAGAGCTCATGTATTGATGTTCAGAGGTGAAAAGATTGCATCATGAGGGGTCCGAATTCATCAGTGGATAACTCCATTTGTGATGGGTTTATTGGGTGGTAACAGGCAGGTAGGGTGGCTGGGGGCTTGGGTCACTGGGGGTGTGGTCTTGGGGAATATATATATCCATGAATCCGCTTCTCTAGTGCTCTCTGCGGCCAGCCGGCCTCCGTGATGTGAGAGCAGAGTCCCTCCCCTCGTGCTTTCTCTCTGCTTTCTGCTGCCATGCCCTGAACTCCACAGTTGTGACCTGGCCTAACAGGGATTGCAACCTCTGAAATCTTCAGAACTGTGAGAAAAGAAATCTTCCCTCCTCTAAGTTGTGGTGGTCAGATATTTGGGGTCATGGCACTGAGAATGCTGACTGAAATAGCTACAAACAGCAAGTGCTGGAGTAGGGATGAGTCCTGAGAAACCTTATGTCAGAATTCCTAAGGTCTGATGGGATGGGTTGTGTTTCACCTCATCCAGCAAAATTGGGGGTAAGAGTGAATGTAGCTATATTGCCTGGTGGTCAAACAGCCCAAGGTCCTGCACCTCTGAAACCAACCTTGATGGGGTTGGACAGAGGCCAGGTGCTCCCTGGACTAGAATTGCTTCCTACAGCCTACACAGGAACAGTGGCTGAACCTACTACCACCTTTTCCCTTTCAAAGGTGAAAAGTGTGGGTATTAATAAAATGGAGGAGGAGGGGTAGCTGAGGGTAAAGGAAAGAGTAAATAGGATATTAACAAAATAAAATTTAATATTTAGTTAACACCCTCAGCAAAGCTCAAAGCAGGAAAAAACTATTGTCCCTTAGGTCAATTATCCCAGATCCCTAAATGGGTGAAGCTCTATGTTTGCTGAGAATATGCCTGGTTTTTGGAAACATGGGGAAGGAAAGGAAGTCTACAAACCTTAGAAGCCTCTCCCTGAGAAATATATTCATATGATATGATGGACTGGACTTATTACTAAAGATGGAGTGGGATTCAGGTAATGTGGCAGAATCTTTTGATTCTGATTGACATAAGGGATTTGTGTTTTAAAACCAAAATGTGACTTTTGATATAATGATCTATAAATTCCGGGTTTTGCTAAAGTTTAAAGCTCCTATCCCTCTGCATGGGAGGGACATTAGGTCATGAGACCCTCCACATTCCAAAGGCCTTGACTCATCCACTTAAGGAAGGAATGCTGAGGAACCTAATCAGACTGACCCCACGGTGTTGCCGGCCCAGTCTGTTATCTCTTGCTCTAACTCTTTGAGTCCAAACACATCTCAACACAACTTTCCTTGATTTCTTCATGCCTATACAATGAAGTCTCCATAAAAACCCAAAAGGGCAGCATTTGGGAAACTTCTGCAGAGCTGTACAAGAGGAGTTTCCTGGAGTGTGGTACGTACAGCAAGGGCTTGGCAACTCCATGCCCCTTGCTCTCCCCCTCACCCTCTGCCTGTCTGTATCTGTATCCTCTGCAATACCCTTTGTAATAAACCAGCAAACATAAGTAATTATTTTTCTGAATTCTATGAGCTGCTCAAGTGCTGTAATCCAAGCAAGGAGGGATTTATTGGAATCCAGATTTGTAAACAGTTGCACTGAAGGACAAGTAAAAAATCTGTGGCTTACAATGAGCACGTAGGGTGTGAGGGACTTCCTGGGAACACAGTCCTCGCCTTGTGGGATCAGACACTGTCTCCGGGTAGATGGTGTCAGAACTGACTTGGATCACAGGACGTCTAGCTGGAGTCAGGTGCAAAATAGGTTGCTTGTTTGCTGGTGCGAGAAATCCCCACAGACTCTGGCATCACAGATTTTATCTGTGTTGTAAAAGAACAGTGGGAGAAGTGAGTTTGAGAAGGTCTTTATCTCCATGTCACCTACAGGATTCTGTGCGTTCCATTGAGTTTCTCTTTTTAGCCCTCTTCAGGTCACCACACCTGTTCCCTGTTGTGCCCTGCGTCCTGCACTGGCCATGACTGGGTGGAGCTGCCTAGTGACTGGAGCTGCAGGGTTTCTTGGCCAGAGGATGGTCCATTTGTTGGCACAGGAGAAGGACCTGCAGGAGGTCAGAGCCCTGGACAAGGTCTTCAGACTAGAAACCAAAGAGGAATTCTCTAGTGAGTAACCTTGAGGCCGGAATGCGTGGCTTCACTGGAAACCTGAGTGTGTGTGTGTGTGTGGTGGGGGGTCTTGTCTAGCAAATGAAGGAAACTTGGAGCCATAAGGCTTCTTTCATGCTCATCAGGAGCAATCGTGGCTGGCACTGCATAAAAGACACTGCACATCTGTCAGAAGACAGGGTTCTGACTTAATCCAGAGCTAGTCAGGGTAGCCATAGGCAGCTATAGGGTCTCTGGGACTCTTTCCTTCCCAGCTAGAAAAGTGCACGTCAGTTCTCTCCTCTGCCTATAGCTCTCTAGTGGGCTGAAGGTTTTGTACTTGGCATTGGTGTGCAACATCTGCAAAGGACCTCTCTGCTGGAGACCTCACAGTGGCTCCCTGCCTCTGTTGACTAACCTGGGTCTGGTTGTGTGTTTCTTTTGTTTCTGTTTTATCTGTGGGAAGAGAGATCACTCAGCATCTTTACTGGATGAGATATAAAAGGAATGGATCATAACATTACATTTGTATGTATGAAAGAGACAGAAAGGGAGAGACATAGAGACAGGTAGAAAAAGAGAGTGAGAAAGAAAATCACATCATTGGCACAAGGTCGCCTGCAGGACAGACACAGGGTGACGAGACACACTACCCCTGGACCTTTCCTGCAACTTGCACACCATCACTCCCTGTGCTTTTCTCACAAAGGAAAGGACAGCTGGTTGGCTGGAACAGCCCTTGATTTTGTTCCAAAATTGCTGCCCCTGGTGAAAATGTAACCACTGAATTGATAGTGCATTTTTGAACCTGCTTCTTCCCCAGATGTTGAAAACAACCCTATGTGGAAGGTAAGAAAGGGGGTTCACCCATCTACACAGTGAGAACCTCTAGATACAAAAAAAGGGAGGTGACTGGCCTGAGGTCATCCGGGTGCAGCCTCAGGCTAGAGTCTTGGTCCTGGGACTGCCTGTCGGCACCATGAGTTTTTAGTCTCTTCCATTGCCCCCACTGCCCCTAACCAGTTTTCTGTCTCTCTCCCCACCCTGGGGACAATTGGTGTCTACTCGCAGGGCCAGGGTGCCAAGAGGACACTGCCAAGCACACAGTGGCACAATGAGTACTGCAACCATTGCTTTGTTCTTTCTGCTCCTCTCTAGCCTCTTCCAATGTCCCATTTCCTCCCCTGGCTGCTTCAATGGGGTCTCTGATAAACAGAGACCGATACTAACTGCAAGACTTAGGGCTCAGAAATATTTGCAAACTAATATCCAATGGCAGGAAAGGGTAAATCTCAGCCTAGAGGAACAGATCCCCAGTGATGGCAATTCAGGGAGCGATGGATAGGCAGGGGCCTGCAAAGGAATGGCTTTCTCCAGCCCTGCGTTCCTGCACTGATTATGTCCCTCCCTGATCAGTTTCAATTCAACTGACTTATCCTTACTCTGTCTCAGAAAACTTGATAGGGAACAGCCAGTCCTGCCTTGCCTACAGGGGAAGGTGAGCAAGGCCGGGGCAGGGCGGGGCTTCCTTCCCTGTGAGTGTGCGCTCAGACCTGTCCCTGCACCTCTAACCTCACTTCCTCACCTGTACAGGAGGTGATGGAGGCATTGCGATGAGGTAAATAGGAAAGGAAGGAAGCAAACTGAGAATTGATGTGCAAATTATGAAGCACAAGCAAGTGTAGGGAGTGGAGACAGACGGCATGCAGCACAGTGTGGATGTGCTAGGCTAATTTGAGGTGACTCCGTGGTGATTGGCTGTGTCAGTCCTATGGATTTCGGAGAAGCCTGGACACGCTGATGCTGCATCTGCTGCTCCAGGCTAGATGGCTGCCGTGGACGTCCTTGTAGCATCGGTGTCTGCTTTTCATAATATCTGATATATGATTAGAGATGTTCAATTAAATTCATCACTGGAGAACATCGCCATTAATAGCTTCACTCTCCCCCTAGTTAACCAACCAGGAAATTCTAGGGCTGATGATAATGCCTCCTTTTTCTACCGGCCCCAACGCAGTAAGTAACAGGATCTTCTCAAGAAAGCCCGATATCCACCTTGTGTGTCTCCCCTCCTCTGCTCCCACTGCTGAGACCATGTTCCTGATCACTGGAAATGAGGTAAAACAGTTGTCTGTTCTTTCCCAAACATACTACATATTCTAATTTCTGTGCATTCCTTAATTATTTCTTTCCATGAAAGGTGCCCCTCTCCAACATCTCTCCACTACGACAGAACTTGAAGATTTAGGTAACTGTCACCTTGATCATGAATATTCCCAGCCCATCCAGGGATCATTCCAATGACCTGTGTTCCCACAGAGCTGCAGACAAAGACCAAGGTGATGGTGCTTGAAGGAGACATTCTGGATGCCCAGTGCCTGAGCAGAGCCTGCCAGGGCATCTCGGTTGTCATCCACATGGCCGCTGCTGTTGATATATGGGGTGCCATTCCCAGAGAGACCATCATGGATGTCAACGTGAAAGGTAGAGTGGGTGGGGGTGATATGGAGCAACTGGGCGGATGAGGAAGGCGAACAGGTTGAGGCAGGGAAGCCCCCACCGCAGAACACCTGCTGTGCTTGGTCTAGGTGCCTCTGCTCACCTATCCCAGCCACTGAGCTCAGAGACATTACCCTCAGGATTTTAGATGAGGAAATCAAGGCTGAGACTTGGAATTTGGTCAAAGCCCCACAAGCAGTCAGTAGGAGAGTGGGAATTTAAATATGCATTGGTGTGACACCAACTGCCACAAAACCCCTTCTTCCTGCAGCTCCAATACAAAGACTCTGGTTCCAGATTCTTCACGTCCACCCACCCCATGACCTCCCATGGGCCAGAGGAGACCTGTCGTACTTTGGCTCTGGCTTCTGGGCTGATGAGAACATTAAGAGCACTTCTCCCAACTCAAGGAAGGATTCCTCTACAGAGTACTAGCAAAGCTGTTCCACAGATGTCTGCCAAGACAGAATGGCCCAGCACCTGTCATCCCATGATATTTTCTTAACAAAGGCCAGGCACAGGGGCGCAGAACTGTAATCCCAGCTACTTGGGAGGCTAAGGCAGGAGATGGCAAGTTTGAGGTCAGCCTCGGCAACGTAGCAAGACCCTGTCTCAAAATAAAAAGTAAAAAGGGATGGGAATACAGTTCCTGGGTCCAACACCCCAGTACCAAAAAATATAAAAAGTATTTCCCATTTTCCATTTTACTATCTCTTCAGCTGGCCACTGGGCCTGTTCTTAAGGAGCAGGTCTTAGCCAGGTGCCCCAAATAATTGCTCCTTAGAGCTTCATCCCTAAATGCCAATCATTGGCAGAGCTATGAGTGGCCTTTGAGGGAACACACTATCAGGATCAGAGCCTGGACCAGCATCTCCCTACAACGCCATTACCATTTGCTCGATGAATCAAAGAATGGTCCTTATGACAAAACGTTTATTGATCCTCAAACCCAAGCACTCTAAGGACAAAGCACTATAATATCTATTTAACAGTGTATATTGCCGATAAACAACTCTATGAGCTTCTTGATGTAAATTGTAATATTCCTTCAGAGTTTGACCTCTTGAATTTTCAGATATCAAAATAACCTGTCATTAATGAAACAATATGCCTGAAAAATATTGATCTTTATCTATGTTCTTGGAGGTTCTGAGGATTAGGTATGGAACCTCATGCATGATCACCAAGCACTCTGTCACTGAGTTGAATCACCAGCATGTTTGGGATTTGTAAATTTCCACTTTGGCAAAATATAAACAAGCAACCAATGTACATTTCCAAAATCAAAGAACACATAGACAATCATAAATACACACACACACACACACACACACACACATACTCATGTCTGTGAAACCAAAAGCTTAGAAATTCTTGGATACAGAACACAAATGTCCAATGCTTTTGATTTTGTCATTTTCCTATGACTTTCACATGGCAGATTTGAATCAAGAACACAGAGGATTGCACTTGAATCTCCAGTGTCACTATTGTTGGGGTGGGGGATGGGAGGAACACGATTCTGTGGGCATGGAGGGCCCTTTAGGTTATTCCCAGATACTGACAACTCGCTTCCCATGAGCAGGTACCAAGCTCCTGTTGGAGGCCTGTGTCCAAGCTAGTGTGCCAATCTTCATCTACACCAGCTCAGTAGGAGTAGCCGGGCCAAAGTCCTACAAGGAGATTGTCCAGAATGGGCACGAGGAAGAGCATCATGAAACCACATGGTCCACTCCATACCCATACAGCAAAAAGCTGGCTGAGAAGGCTGTGCTGGCAGCTAACGGGAGCCCTCTTAAGAACGGCAACACCTTGTGGACTTGTGCTTTAAGGCCCACTTACATCTATGGGGAAGGAAGCCCAGTCCTTTCTTACACTGTGAATAGGGCCCTTGAGAACAATGGGATCCTGCAAAATACAGGCAGATGCTCTCTAGTCAACCCAGTCTATGTTGACAACGTGGCTTGGGCACATGTTCTGGCCACCAGAACCCTACTGGACCCTAGGAGGGCCACCAGCATCCAAGGACAGTTCTACTACATCACAGATGATACACCTCACCTAAGCTATGATGACTTCAATTACACCTTGAGCAAAGACTGGGGCCTCTTCCCTGATTCCAGAATGATGCCTCCTCTGTGTGTGCTGTACTGGCTTGCCTTCCTGCTGGAAACAGTGAGCTTCCTGCTGAGTCCTCTCTACAAATATCAACCTCCATTTAACCGCTACTTACTGACACTGTCAAATAGCGTGTTCACCTTCTCCTATAAGAAAGCTCAGCGGGATCTGGGGTATGAGCCAATGTACAGCTGGGAAGAAGCCAAGCAGAGAACCGTGGAGTGGGTTGGTTCACTGGTGGAGAAACACAGGGGGACCCTGAAGGAAAAGACTCAGTGACGTGAGGACGACAGGGACGGGGACCCGGGTATTGTCAGGAGCTGTATGTCCAGCTCCTCCACCTGGCTTCCTCTAGAGAGAGAGAAAGGAAGAGTCCCAGGTCCCACTGCCTCCTTTTAACGCCAGGGCTACCTACATGGCTTCACTGAGCTATCTTGAGCCTTTGGAATCACTTTTCCCTTTCCAACGCTAAATCCTCTCTTCTTTGTAATTCTCCCATTTCATTGTAAAGCTCAATTAAAAGACCAATTTAATGAATACAAGCCTGGGTGCCACACCCATTCCTCCTCCTCTAGACTCATCTCCTGTAAAGATCAGACACGCTGGGAAGAGGGGTCATGTCCTCCAGCAACGAGGAATGACCTTCAGGACACAGGCCTTGGGAACTACTCAGTGCACCACGCTGAGTGAAGCACGTGAAGATGCCTCTCCCGCTTCCAGGGAAGCCCACCATGGCAGCACTCTGGGATGGACTGAAGGAGATGAGGAGGAAGCTTCCAGAATCCAGTCAAGAAATGGAGGCCTGATGTGTGTCATGTTAGTAAAACGGAATGCAGGGTAAACTGAGGCGAGGCTGCAGCAGAAGGGACAGGACAGAAGGTGGTCGCAGCAGTCCCCTGGGCATGCTTTCTCAACACACAAGCCTGGGTGCCCCCCCGTTCCTCTCCTACCTGCCATCAGTTCTCCCCATTCTGCCTCCGACCAACTTCCCAGCAATCCCTGCTCCATCCCAGCATTATCCAGCCTGATGCCCAACAAAGCCATGACTGGAGCTTCCTGCACACCGCGCGCTTCTCCATGGAGGCGCCAAGGGCTCCTTCTGCTGAGAGAGCGTCCTGCCCTCCTGCAGCACCTCCTTCTCAGCTCCTGATTCCCCTGCCAAAGCTCCTCATTAACCGCCTCCTGTCCTGTGCGTGCCTGACTGCACTGTCCTTATTCATTCAGCCCCTTCACTACAATTACATGTCCTAAAGGAAAACTCACCATTCCATCTCCATGTTGCCAGTGCCTGACCTAAGTGGGTACAGGATGAATGCATACATACATGCTTACAGGTACGGATGCACATATGGACAGATAGAGAGGCACAAGGCGAGCTAGACAGAACACAAAGAAGTTAACTGAATTGCTGACATATGGATGGAGTTCACGGAAAGGATTCAGGGAGAAAGAATGGTTTGGGTGACAAAGGAAGAAATAATGCAAACATGATTTCAAGTGTCAATGAACCTTAACAAATTGAATCACCATCATGAGTTTCTATAAACAAGGAGACTGCATTGGTAGTACTAGGAAGGAGAGCGCACAGATTAATACCACACGTACAGGAGTGAGTGAGTGTGTGGGTGAAAAAGGTAGAGAAGACTCAAGGGAAAGAATGGGAAATCAAAAATCCTTTCAGAAAAGCAAGGACTAGCTCTAAAGATCGCAATGGAATAGAAACAAGATATACTCCTGAAACAAATAAGCCCCACAGAATTTTTTAGAAATTTTTATTGATACATTATAATTATACAAAACAGTGTGGTTAATTTTCATATATGTGTGCTTGCACATAACTTTATTTGGTCAACCTCATTCCTCAGTACCTTTTCTTTCTCTCTCCACCTCCTTCCCCTGATCCTCTTGCTCTAATTTACTGGTCTCGCTCCTATTTTTGTGAGATCCTTTCCCCCCTTTTTCCCTCTAGCTCCCACAAGTGAAAGCAAACCTGTGATCCTTGACTCTCTGAATCTGGCTTATTGCACTTGACATGACATTCCCCAATTCAATCCATTTTCCTCCAGATGACATAATTATGATATTCTTTGTGGATTAGTAAAACCCCACTGTGTATATAAAATGTATTATCTTTATCTCTTGATCATTTGGTCAACTGGGTTTCGTCTCTTAACTTGGCTGTGGCCATGTGCACTGCTGTACACTTTGCATGTATTGCATTACTACGCCGACTTTAGTTTTTTTGGTTACATACCTTACACTGGTATAACTGGTCATGATGGTCATTCCAGACCTAGGCTTTTGAGCAAACTCCATACTAATTCCCACTGGAGTTGTACTAACTTAATCCCAGCAACAGCTAATGAGTATTTTTCCCTGTATCTATGCCAACATTTATTATTTTTCATTCTTGATAATTGCCATTGTAACTGGAGTTAGGCGAAATTTTATTATAGGTTTGATTTGCATTTACCAGATTACTAAAGATGTTGGTTATTGTTATATATTTTATAATCATTTATATTTCTTCTTTGAGAAATATCTGTTTTGTTTATTTGCCCACTTATTGACTGAGCTATTGTATTTTAGTGTTAAGTTTTTTGAGTTCTTTATATATTCTAGATAGTAACCCTTTGTCAGAGGAATGGTCTGTAAAGATTTTTTCTCATTCTCTAGGTTCTCTCTTCTCAATCTGAATTGTTTCCTTTGCCTTGCAGAACCTTTTCTCTTTGATGTCATCCTATTGTTTTATACCCAGAGCTTGAGGGGTCCTCTTGCGGAAGTGTTTACCTGCACCTGTATGAGGGAGAACTGACCCTATATTTTCTCTAGCAGTTGCAAAGTTTGTGTTCTAATTCCAAGTTTTTAGTGCACTTTTTGTTTGGTTTTATGCATGGTGAGAGATAGGAATATAGTTTCATTCTTCTACATATGGATATCCAGTTATGCCAACACCATCTGTTTAAAAAGCTTCCTTGCTGGGCATGGTGGCGCACACCTGTAATCCCAGTGTTTTGGAGGCTGAGGTAAAAGGATCACAGATTCAAGGCCAGCCTGGGGAACTTAGTAAGATGCTGTTTCAAAATAGCAAACAAAAGAGCTGGGGATGTATCTCAGAGGTAGCATGCTCAGCAGTTCAATCTCCAGTCTAAAAAATGGGAGGATGGGGAGAAAAAGTAAAAGAAGCTGTGGAATTTTTGGCAGCTCTGTCAGGAATCACATGACTATATCTGTGTGGATTTGTCATTGTGTTTTCTATTCTATCCCATTGGTCTATGTGCCTCAGCTCTCTCTCTCTCTCTCTCTCTCTCTCTCTCTCTCTCTTTCTCTCTCTCTCTCCTTGTCTCTCTCTCTCTACTTAGTGAGGCCCTCCGCAACTTCGTGAGACCCGGTTTCAAAATCAAGTACAAAAAGTAGGGCCAGGGGTGTAGCGTGGAGGTAGAACGCCCCTGCATTCAATCACCAGTACCGAAAAAAAAAAAAAGTCTGGTAGAAGAGGCAGGCACATAGGTGCACACATATAATCCAAGTACTTGGGAGCCTGAGATAGGAGGATCGCAAGTTTAGGTCAGCGTGAGAACTTAAAGACACTCTGTTTCAATTGTTTTAAAAAATAAAAAGGACTGGAGGGTTTATCTCTGAAGTGAAATGCCCCTGGGTTCAATCAACAGTAGAAAAAAATGAATGAAAGGCAAAGAAATAATATCTGCTAGAATTCAGCTTAGAATCAATGTACTCCTAGGCTTTCAACTATTCTAAGAGTTTAATCTCATTGCTTGTTATTGGTTGGTTTTCTATATATCTTGGTTCTCTTTTGATAAGGGCTATGTGTCTACAAATTTGTCCATGATGTCAAAATTATCCAATTCATTGGAATATAAATATTAAAAACCCTAGGGGGGCCTACCTCGTGCTGTGTGTATGTATGTCACTGTCTACGTGATTGACATTATGATGTGAGACTATAATGCACCAATACAAGCATATTAAATAAACCCTAAATCTGGGTTTGCGGCCAGCCTCAGTTACTTAGTGAGGCCCTCCACAACTTAGTGAGACCCTGTTTCAAAATAAAGAATAAAAAATAGGGCCAGGGGTGTAGCTCGGAGGTAGAACGCCCCTGGGTTCAATCCCCAGTACTGGAAAAAAAAAAGAGGAAAAAAAATAAATAAACCCTAATGATCCTCTGGATTTCAGAGATGTCTGTGGTGATATCTCTAACTTTGTTCATTTCAGACTTATCTCACTTTGTAGAGGGTGAGATTGTCTAATAATTTATTAATGTTTACCTTTTAAAAGAAGCAAATCTTTCTTAAATTGATCCTTCATATTATTGCTTTATTACTGTCTATTTTGTTAATTTGGCACTGATCATAATTAGTTCCTTCCTTCTAGTTGTTTGGAATTGTTTTGCTCTTGTTTTTGTAGGACCTTCTGATGCATCAGTAGGTTATTTATTTGGGAACTTTCTTCTTATTTTTTTCCTTTATGTAGGCATCCAGAACTATATCCTTTCCTCCTAGAATGACTTCATAGTTTCTCAGAGATTCTGGTATGTTGTATCTCTATTCTTACTTTATCTAGGATTTTTAAATTTTTCTACCCTGATTTATTTTATGACCCTTTCATTATTCCAAATACATTATTCATCTCCATGTGTTTATTTAGTTTATATAATTTTTCTTGCTATTGCAAATTTCATTCCACTTTAATTTGCTAAGAAGCAAAGAATTATATTCAATTTTTGCATTTGCTCAGATTTGCTTTAAAACCAAAATACGATATGTTTGGGATAAGGATCCATGAGCAAATGAGAAGAACATATATTTAGCTATTCATGGGTGAATATACTATGGATATCTGTTAGATACATTAAATTTATTATTATTATTATTATTATTATTATTATTATTTTAGTTAGTAGAGTCTTTCCTGAGCTGTCTAGATGGCCATACTACTGGTTAGGGAGATGTGTTGAAATCACCCACTATTATTGCAGGGGGTCTATATGAATCTTTACATGACATAGATTTTTTTTTTTGCGGTACTGGGGATTGAACGCTGGGGTGTTCTACCTCCGCGCTACACCCCCGGCCCTATTTTTTATACTTTATTTTGAAACCAGGTCTCACGAAGTTGCGAAGGGCCTCACTAGGTAGAGAGAGAGAGAGAGAGAGAGAGAGAGAGAGAGACAGGGAAAGAGAGAGAGAGAGAGCTGAGGCTGGCCGCGAACCCGGATCCTCCGGTCTCCGCCTCTCAAAGTACTGAGATTACAAGCATGCACCACCACGCCTGGCTACATGACATAGATTTTTAAGTGTAATTAGGTGCACTGACATTCGTGGCATAAATATTTACTATTGTTGTATATTCTTGTAAGTTTCTTCCCCTTATCATGATGAAATTCTCTCCTTTTTTCTTCTAGTTGATTTATGCTTCAAGTCTGCTTTTTCAAATATGAGAGTCATTATTCCTTGTTGTTTTAAGTTCCATTGGCATGTAATATCATTCTCCCTCTTTTCACTTTCAGCACTTAGATGTTATTGTCAGTAAGACGAGACTCCTGCACATGATATGTAATATTTTTTTCTACTTTGCCAGTATATGTCCTTAATTTGAGAGTGGGAAACATTGGTATTTAGTGTGATTTCATAGATGTTTATTATTTTCTGCTATTATGATTTATGTATAAAGTTTAATTTGGTCTTGATACTTATTTGCTTCACCACCTTTTCAATGAGATCCATCCTTTCATGAGCTCTGAACATTATTCGTAACTTCTGTCGTAGCATATCTTTAAGTATTTTCTGTCATGCTGGCTTTGTAGTCACAAATTCTTTTACTTTGTGTGTTTTGTGGTTTGAAGTTTGACTGTCCCCCCAAATGTTCAAGTGTTGAAAATATATCACCAAGGTTAAGAGGTGGGGTATGGTTGGAGGAGATGGGTTATTGGGTGTGGGGCCTTTGGAACTGCACACGTCCCCATATCCCCCCTGTCACTTAGAGGAGGAAAGAGAGAGTGGCTTTTCTGTCACATGTCCTGCTGGCATGCTTTCTGCCAGGAGTTGTCTGACTATGGATAGAACCTACAAAACTGTGAGCACAAATATGCCTTCCCTCCTCTATGTTTTTGTGCTCGTCATGTATTTTGGCCACAGCAATGGAAAATCTGACGGAAACAAAAATTGGTATCAGGAGTGGGGTCAAAATATGACTAGCCTGACCATATTGTTCAGAAAAGTTTGGTTTTAGAAGTTTGGTGAAATTATGACTCTAGAAGGCTTAGAGTGTTATAAGCAGATCTTGATGAATGACTCTAGAAGACAACAATGCTGTGTGAATGAGCACAGTAAGGACTGTGCTTATGATGTTTCAGACGGGAGCAAGGACTCCGTAGAGAATTGGTCTAGAGCCCATTCATATTACATTCCGACAAAGAACTTGTCTACATTTTGCTCATGTCCTAAGACTTTGTGTGAGGCGGAATTGAAAGGCAATAAACTAAGTAATCTCGCAGAGAACATTCCAAAGTGGCAGAGCATTCAGGAGGGGAAAGGGTATTGCTGGGAGCTTTTTTGATGGATATACTATGAGAAAAGTGAGCAGAAAGAAGAGGAGAAAGTTGTTTTGTTTTTGTTTTAAAATTTTCAGTTTAGCCAGAAAAGTGTGTGTAAAATTGGGGCCAAGAAAAATTTGGTTGTAAAAGAGATTATGGCCACTAAAAGGAAGTTAAGTACTGTGAACAGAGAAAATATGAAAGATGCTTTTAGGGCATCTCAGCAATCAAGAAGATATTGTATCTCCCAGAGGAAAATGTGAAACCATGAAAACTTGTTTGCAAAGGTTTACTTTGAGGAAAAAATAAATGGGGGTATTCTGCTTGTATGTGGGTTCCTGGGAAGTTCTTCCCTGTAAGTGCTTCACCATTTTTATTTATTTATTTATTTATTTATTTATTTATTTATTTATGGTACTGAGGATTGAATTCAGGTGCATTCTACCTCTGAGCTACACCACCAGCCCTATTTTTATTTTAATTTTGAAACAGGGTCTTGCTAGGTTAATGAGAGTCTCACTGCTTGCTGAGGCTGTCCTAGAAACTGCAATCCTCCTGTCTCAGCCTCCCAAGTACTGGGATTCCAGGTGTGCACCACCATGCCTGGCTTGGCTCATCATTTTTAGCCACACAGGCACTCAAAGGAGGGTCCACATAGTGCTCAAGCTGGTGGGTGACATTTGCAACATCTTCAAGGTGCTGGTATTGCAGAAATGCAGGATGTTAGAGTTAAGGAATCCTGGAAGCTTACACTCAAATTTTAAAGAAAGGCCTGGAAGGCCAGGCAATATTACAGCAGGGTCACATTTCCTGCAGGAAGGCCTTAAATAAACAACTGGTGAAGCTGTGAAAGTGCCCTTGCTGTAATGTTCGACATGGTATTATTGCTAATGATTACTTTGCATTTTCAACACTAGAGCAATGAAGAAGCTTTTCCCTGTGGTTCAGGAATACATTTTGTTTTCTTTTTGAGAGATGGTCTCCTTAAGTTGCGATGTCTGACTTCAAATCCCATATCCCCTTTAGTCAGTCATGCAAGTTTCTGGGAATATAGGCATGTACCACCTAGCCTGGAAGAAATACATTTTTTATATATTAGATTTGTGATTGTTCCCAGCCCCATGAGAATCTGAGAACTTTGTCAAAACTCTCCATAAATTGATAAGAATTGAAAACAAAGTTCTTTGGAAATAGGTATGGGTAGTATAATATTAACAGATTTACACCTACCCAAAGTCACATTAACAAGGGAAAGTAAGTAATGAGCATGCAGTAAGAGTTCAAGGTTTTTTCACTGATCCAGATTCCCCAGTATATAAAGCTCCAGTCCTTCCCTGGAAGATGAGGAGACCAGCACTAGGCTCTTTCGTCCACCTTTTAACAATCCAGCAGGTAAGAGCATTTAATGCGTTTTCAACTACTCTTGGTGGTGAACATTAGATTTATTTCAAAAATGGATTGGAGGGAATGAAAGGAGTGGACACATATACATATATATTATTTTGGTCCATAGTTATTGATTAAATAGAATTTTATAGATCATTGTTCCTCAAGCCTATTAAGTTTTTCTAAAAATCATTGCATAGTTACCCCAAATGGTCTATACACCCTGTATTGACCTTTCTCTGTACATATATTTTTCAGTAGTGAATAATGTTGGAGTAGTGGTTAATTATCCTCCTCTGATTCTCCACCACCCTGTGATTGTCTGCTTCCCTTGTTAGTTAGTTTTTAGGCCTTTCATTCTATGTAACATTTGTCACTTTAGTCCAGAGAATGTTCATGGGAAGGGGGGAAATGCTCTTTCAACATACACCTGAAAACATCAACGTTTCCCTTAAGATGTGAGTGGACAAAGGAAATTAATTAAACCTATTTCCTAGCCATCTGATGAGAAGTGTGGGTAAAACACCGTGGGGCTGACAACTAGGTGGGCGGGGGCATTTTGGGATGCTGGCCCTCACCCTGAGGACTTGGAGGACAGCTGGTGTCCACTACACAAGTGACTCCTGGCTTGTGTTGGGAAGAAGTGCCCAGAACTCGGGTATCACAGAAGTGATCCTCAGGACAGTGATCCTAGTGGAAGCTGATCTTAAATTAGTTGTTTTTTCGTCATGGAAAACAATCAAAAGGGAGTACTACTTACAATGGAGCAGAGAGGCATGTATTAATCTGACCCCATTAGGTCCACAGATGAACCTTGGAACTGTGTAGCCACATCCCCACCTCAGTAACCATGAGCTCTGACCTTTGAATCAAAACAGACTGGCATTACTCGGTTACCCATTCAATCTGTTATCTCTTGGTCAAACTCTATGTGTCTGATCACACTTTGAGACAATTGTCTACGCTTCCCTCATGCCTATAGAAGGAAGTCTCCATAAAAACCCAAAATGGCAGTGTTTGCAGAACTTCTGCAGAACTGTACACGTGAACTTCCCTGGAGCCGGGTACACCCAGCAAGGGCATGGTAGCTCTGCGCACTTCCTCCACCCCTCATTCCATGAATATCTTCATCCATTTCCTCTGTAGTGCCCTTTGTAATAAACCAACAAACATCAGTAAACGTTTCTCTGAATTTTATGAGCTGCTCAAATACTTCAGTTCTACCGAAGGAGGAATTTGTAGACAGCTACTCTGAAGCACAGGTAAAAAATATCTGTGGCTTGCA
>PVJS01012503.1:0-43752 GCA_004027185.1 Glis glis
CTCTCTCTCTCTCTTCCCTTAGTGAGGCCCTCCGCAACTTTGTGAGACCCGGTTTCAAAATAAAGTATAAAGAAAATAGGGCCGGGAGCGTAGCGCGGAGGTAGAGCGCCCCTGCGTTCAATCCCCGGTACCACAAAAAAAAAAAAATTAAAGATACTGAAAGAAGGTCTGGCAGCTAATTTTAACAGCCAGATTAAACAACTCACTTGTCCAGCAGTAGTAGACTGAATAAACTATGATATATTTAGCTTTGAAAAAAGAATGAGGAATATCTCTGAATACTACTTTGGAATCATCTCTGGATATATTGTTGGGTAAAAAAAAAATACAATGTAGAAGAACTATGCTAGCATTTATCTAAAAAGACTGTGTGTGTGTGTGTGTCTCTTAGTAGGTTATTTGGTGTGTGTGTGTGTGTGTGTGTGTGTGTGTGTGTGTCTTAGTAGGTTATTTGGTCTTTAGTATTACAGTATATAATCAAAATAACATTTTGCAAAGTTACTTACTTGAATTACTTTCTTCCCTACTCCATTCAGTGTAGTTAACTTAATGGTGGGAAAGTCAATCCTTAAAATTCAAAAGTAAAATGAAACAGTTGAATCTGTGTATCAAATAGCATGTCATAGTCAGCTTTCCATAGCTGTGACAAAATATCTAAGGTAACCAACTTAAAGGGGGAAGGATTTATTTTCAAAAATCCTCATAGTTTCATAAGTTTATTTTCATAAATCCTCAGAGTTTCAGAGGATTCAGTCCATGGTCGCTTGGCCTGTGGCAAAGCCAAACATCATGAAAGGGAGCATGTTGTGAAGCACAGCTGCTCATCTCATGGTGGTGGCTGAACAACAAGAGTCTGAAAGGGGCCAGGGTCCCACCCTTCAAAGGCATGCCCCCAGCGACCTACTTCCTCCAACTAGGGCCCAGCTCCTGAAGTTTCCACCCCCCATAACGTCCCCAGCTGGCAACCATGCCTTCAACACGGCAGTCTTTGGAGAACCTTCTAGATCCAAGTTGTAACACAGCATAACAAATAAAACAGTACTGATATAAATAAACGGGAAACAAACGATAACTGTTCTTTACAGTGAAATTCCCATTAATAAATGTAGAAGGGGTGATGGAAATAGAAAATTACCATTAGCCAAGCACCATGGTGTTTGGAATTATTCTATATATTTATTATTTTTGTATGTTTTCATTTTATATAATTTTATTTTGCAACTCTGATATCTTTTATCTGGATTCATCAATTGGGTTGCATTTTGTCCCAATTTACCTTTTTTGCCCCCTCTCTGGGTGTGGGTTGGTCCATCTGTCTGTCTCTCCTCCTTTCTCTCAGTGCATAAATGGGTACACCTTGTTTTTTGTCTGAACTGCTTGAGAGTAAGTTAGAGGCATTGAAGTCTTGTGTCCCCCTGAATACTTTAGTGTATATTTTCTCAGGGCAAAGGCTTCTCCATGATTCCATTCTTAGAATCAGGAAATAAGAATACTTTTCTCTAATCCACAGTCCATTTTCAAATTTTGTCATTTCATTTATTTTATAGCTGTCATTCTCCCAGTCCAGGATCACCCATTACATTTGGTTGTCATCTCTTTAGTCTCCATTAATCTGGATCAGTTCCTCAATCTTTCTTTTTCTTTTATGACCTTTAATTTTTTGAAGAATAACAGACAGCTGTTTGTCCCTAATTTAGGCTGTCTGTTTTTCCTCAAAATTGAGTTCAGGTTTGATTCTACCACCAAATTGGTCCTTCTCAATATGTCATATCAGGAAAAACAAGGGTTTCATTTGTCTGATGATGTTGACTTTGATCCCTTTGATTTCTCCACTATCAAGTTATTTTTCCCTTTGAAATTTACAAAAAAAAATTAGAGAATTAGAACTGTCCCTGCTTCACATCATGACTCACTAGTTTTAACTTCTCTTCTCTTTGCCTGAGTCATTCATCACCATGACAGTTGCAAAGTGGTGGTTCCCTAACTCAGTCACTTGTTCATGCATGTGTTATTTGGCATTCTACTGTAAGGAAGAGCCCCACTTCCCTTTTATATGTCAGTGTAGACTCGTGGGTTCTTTTTTATTCAGTGGGTTACAGTCCATTACTGTCTTTATTTTGATGTTTACATAGTCCTAGACTTAGCCAGTGGGAGTCTCTTCAGACTTCAAATGTTACTTTCATGGGTGTCATTGAATACTTCTTACATCACGCACAGTGATGTGTTTCTGGTTCATCCTATACTTTTTCTACCCAGCCCTACCTATAGTTAGCCATTTTTTTAATACACCTTGGCCCTGTTTTATGAAGAATGATTGTTTAGAAACCGTGATCTGGAAGTAGGTATGTTCATTGCTACTGGGAATGATATTGCTTCTAGGCCTTCTCAGTGCACATCACTGGAACACACACACACACACACACACACACACACACACACACATTATAAAAAGGCGTAGCTACATAGCATGCATTCATTTGTATATGTGTATAAATACATATGTGCATACATATATCTGTACATCACCATATCTATTTCTATACCAGTGTGTGTAGTATACATATGTACGTGTGCTCATACAGGCACCCCCTCACAGTAAGCTAATACTTTATTTCTCCCATCCATTCTAGCACCATAGAGTTTATTCTAGTTTTCCTCCTGCCCATATTTATGACTTCCTTCTCCAACAGTGAAAACCCTCACTCCTATTGCCCCAAGAACATTTACTCCATGACTGAATCTTAGATTACACAGAAAGTAGTTTCAGGATTGCTAACTCCACCACTGCAGTAAAGAGACACACACTTTCAAGTGTGTGTTGAAAACATTGTGATTTGACTATGCATACTTAGCAGGATACTTAACCCTAAGTGGTATGGGGAGACAAAAATTGTACTTTTTTTTCAGTCATTGTTTTGGGTGAGTTATAATGATATGGTTTTCCTGAGACTGAGATATAGGTAGGTAGGTAGATAGGTAGATGATAGACAGACAGACAGATAGATAGATAGATAGATAGATAGATAATGGATAGATAAATAGAAATACAGATATAACGTTGATGGGGTTTTTGTTTTGTTGTTTTTTCAGTGCTAGGGATCAAACTCAGGGCCTCACACATGCTTGGCAAGTGCTCTACCAGTTAGCTACATCCCCAGCCCTCAACAAAGTTTTTAAACTAAAAATATCAGTATGACCTCATGACATATTTCTTTCATACGTGCATGATTGTATATACTACATGCACACAAGCACTTCCTTTGTTTGCCCACAGAACAGGCCTAGACTTATAGCGGTGAACACCCTCAGAGCATCCAGATTGTTGTCTCTCAATCCATTTTCCTCCTCCTGCCTATGGCTGAATGATTTCTTAGCCACTTTTCCTGCAGCCTAACCAGAAAGAGGAAGAATGAGCCATTCTTACACCATAAAAACCTTTGCTCTGGTCCTGCTGGGTGCAGAGCTCAGGGTCTACTGCTGCCAGGGCCTGATGGTATTGTACTTGAGCTCCTGCCAACAAGCCACATGCTTCTTCCTTTTCGGGGTCTATGTCTCCCAGGAATTAACTGTCATTGCTGAGTCTGAGAAAGTGAGAGTGAAGAACAAGTTCTACCCTCCCTCCTACCCCAAGAACAACTTGGTAATTCAGGATACACAAATTTTGGTTAGTAAGATGAACTCTACGCTTTCTTATTGCAAGGAAGACAGCTGTAACATAGAGGGCTAGGCAACAGGCAACATGGCATGGGCCCAGGCCAGGGGACTCCTGCTCAGCCTGGGGCCCACTGTGGTGGCCTTTTCCTATGCTCCCTTCCCCACTGGCCCCTCTTTTGTCCCAGTGCTTACTAGGCTTCGCAGACTGTACCACATTAGTACCAAATTACAGGAATTTTAGTGTGGTTCTCAGCCATGAGATTAGGGAAAAGATTTGGGCAGGGCAGGGATGAGTCTGGGAACTCTAGCATGGGGTGAGTCCCTGGTGGGCAGACTTAGAATCCCTGCTTAGACTCTCCCCCTTTGTCTGGATCCAATCTCTCCAAACCCACATTCCCTGGGATACAGCTTCCTTTAAACAGCCTTGCTTTAGAGCCAGAAACCCCATTCCTATTCTGGGCTGCTCTGGGATCATAGTATGACCATGGGGCAGAGGCCGTATTCTGGAGCTCAAGTCCTGCTACTCACAGTAGCCAGGGCCACATTCTTCATTGCTCTGAGCCACCTTTATCCAAAGCAAGAAGGACTCGGGTCTCCAAGGGTAGCTGCAAGCCTCAAACATGGCACGGCCAGCCCTCCCTCTCAGTGTCAGTAAACAGCCCTCTGCCTACTGAGGGGGAAAATAAAATCATTTCCCACTAAGAAAACAGGGAGCCGGGCATGCTGGCACACACCTATAATCCCAGTACATGGGAGGCTAAGACAGAGGATCACAGGTTCAGAGACAGCATAGGCAACCAGGTGAGGCCCAGCAACCTGGTGAGACACTGTTTCAAAACAAAAAATAAAAAGGGCCAGGGGTATAGCTTGGATATATAATGCCCCTGGGGTTTAATCCCCAGTACTACACACACACACACACACACACACACACACACACACACACACGAAGATAAAAAAGAAAATAGGGCCCTTTGAAAAAAATAGCTGAATTCAGGTTTAAGCAGGAAATATTCAAGAGTAGTGTGGACCATGTTGAAAGCAAAGGAACTATCAAAGACTATAGGTCTTTGATACAGCATACAAACATAAATACGCACTTATCCATACATATTTTTGTATTCATATTGCATGTATGTGTATATACACATATACACACCCAACCGTGAGTTCATACTGTTTACCTGCAAATCCATTCTAACACCAAAAAGCTTATTCTAGCCTTCTTTCTTTGAATTATGTCAAAAGAACTTGTAAGCCAACTTGAAGAGATTCCCCACAGGCCATATTTGAATAACAATAAGAATAACTGCAGTGCAGTAAAACAGAAAATGTACTTAAATGCATTGACTCCATTATGTTCCTTTAGAAACTAATAATAATAAAAATCTTCATTAGACATTTTGGAAGATATTTTGGAAACTGATTAAATATAGAGAAGGAATCAAATGTTTAGTTGCTTCTCATTTATTAACGGTATATCTGGGTAACAAAAAAACTGATATGGAAAGCAGTAACCCCTAAAAAGTAATGGATCTAGGCAGTGATCATCAGCTCAGAAAGAGACACATAGATTAATGTGTGCCACTTACTGGAAATTGAAAGCCCATCTATGAAATACCTTGCCAAAAATCAGATCTTAGCCTGACCAGGTTTCAAGGTAGCACTCCTAGTTTAGAGGCACCCATTCAGTGACACAGCGTGGAATGCAGTCAGCAGGATATCAAGCATGGGAACCACAGGACCAGTACCTAGTCTCTTGAACAGATGAATTGCCTTTGAAAAGGAGCAGTTGAAGGCAGAGTGTCTAAAATAGAGAGACTTGAAACGTCATCTGCCATGTGGGGGCCTTATTTGGTCCCTCATTCAAGTAAGCAAAATTACAAACTATGAGATGAGCAGTGAAGTTGGAACACTGACTAGATAGTGATAGGTATTAAGTGTAGCCATGGTAATATGACATGTTTTACAAGAGCCTTTATCTTTATAAAAACATACTGAAATATGTAAGAATGAGAGTATGATGCCTATGATTTGCCTCCTCACAGTCATGAGGGGTGGGAGTGTTATGGTAGATGAAACAAGATTGTTCATAAGAGGTCATTATACTTTTATCTGTTTTGTTTATGTTTGAAATATCCTATAGTAAAATTAAAAAGTAGAGATGTGGTGCCACCAACCCTGAGGCGCCTCCCAGAGGGCAGGCCAGTGTCCTGGGAGTGAGTGCCATCCCACACGGTCCCTGCACAGACACAGGCTGAGGGCCCTTCCTCCACCGGGCCCCTCCCTTTGCTTCATCCCTGGCACACAGTGAACGGTGGGTGAATAAATGAGCGGCCCCAAAGGTGGCAGCTGACCTTTGGGTGAATTCTGTTCCAAAACCAGCCCTATGACACACATAGTTGTGAGAGCTGGCCCCTCACGCCACATGGTATGCAAGCACTTCCTGTCCCCAGGCTGCCATTGTTGCGTGCATGATGATGTGATGTGTGTGCCCCTCCTCCTTCCCAGGCTCAGGCCCGATGTCACCGCATAGGCCAGAGCAAAGCCGTGAAGGTGTATCGCCTCATCACCCGGAACTCATATGAGCGGGAAATGTTCGACAAGGCCAGCCTAAAGCTGGGCCTGGACAAGGCTGTTCTTCAGGACATCAACCGCAAGGGCAGCACCAACGGGGTGAGTACGATGGGCCTGCCCTGGAGTGCTACGGAGCACTTGTCAGACAGCCGGCCCCTCTGGGTTTTTCCTCCTGACAGCAATTTCTGGGTTTATTTCACCATATTGAGTCAGCCCACATATCATTGTTGGCTAACACCCTGTAGTAGAGGATAATTTAGAGTCAAGTGTCTCCATTTTCTCAATGGATAGAAAAAATCTATAGGAACAGTTATGTGGTAGGTTTGTCCAACATGCAGTGTTTCAATAAACAGTTTTTAACCATGCCCATAGAAGCCAGTAGATCTTAACATTCTTTACTGTGTAAATATGTATTTATTGCCATGCCTTATCTCTTACCCCAGACTTGAGCTTCTTGATGGTATAATGGGAACAGTATTACCTGTAGCCCCATGGCCTAACAGCACACCACGTACCACAGACAGTGCATGATAGTCAGTGAGGAATGAGTGAATACAGTAGTATCTTAAAATCTCTTCTCCCTTGACAGGGGTAAAAATTGCAGCCAAGATTCTTAAAGTGTCTTAAAGTATAGGCAAACAAAGCAGAATATCTCCTTAATCACTGGGCTTAGGACATCAAAGATTAGAAATTAAAACCTTCTAAATGAGTTGTCTTTAGTCCACATGTTCTATATCCTCTCAGCTATACATATGTCGCTAAGTTAATACTTCAAGTTATCCATCCTGAGAGTCACGGAATTCCCTCATGGGATTGATATAAAGAAAACCAGATTCTTAATTAGAACCAGGAAAGGGTGTTTTGAACCCCATTTCCTGTTTTCAACAAGCAATTGAGAAGATCACACTTGGCATGGGATCCTTTTTTTTTTCTCTCTCTCTCTCTCTTGTTAAGAAATGACATCATTTCCAATACTAATGTATTTATTTAATAATGAATAAATCATTATTCTTCAGCTTGTTTAGTACATCTGGAGATTTTTAAAGATGCAGGCTCAAACTAAAATATTAAAAAATGATGTCAAATATATCCTCTTCAGTGGTACATAGTTTTAATGGCTTATGGCATTTGATAATAACCAGTGTCCTGAAGAATATTACAACCCTTGGATCATCTGCTAGACTTTATCCCAGAAGTCCTTAGAGAGCATTGTCTGCCTGCCCTCCCTGGAGAAAAGCCAGAGTACTTTTGTCTGGGTTTCATTTTCTGAAGTTTGCTGTCCCTGTCCTTTGTTCTTCTGACATGAGTAATTAGTGGAGGAACTATATACTGAACCATAAAGGCCAGATTTGAGGCTTTTTCTCCTGTGCACTTTCCACTTTGTGAGTAGCCTTTGGTAACCCATTCAGGTACAGCAGCTCTCAAAAATGGAGGTGGAGGATTTGCTCCGGAAAGGTGCTTATGGAGCCTTAATGGATGAGGAGGACGAGGGCTCCAAGTTCTGTGAAGAAGACATAGACCAGATTCTGCAGAGGAGAACCCACACCATCACCATCCAGTCCGAGGGGAAAGGGTCCACCTTTGCCAAGGTACAGGACCTTCCCTCCACAGTCGTCACTGGGGGTGGGAGGTCACAGAAAGCTGTTCATTCTTCAACCCTCGTAAGCAAGGCTTCTGTTTCTCCACATACAAACCCTTGACATTGTGTGTCTGTACATCTAGTTCGTGTAGCTCCCAGAAGGTATAGGTGCTTAGAAGGAGTCTGAGTGGTGAGTCGGGGGCTGTGGGAGGAAAGGAGTCTAGACCTTCAAGAGCTGGTAGCAGGCAGGTAGACCCAAGTCTCCACTTCGTTCTGTCCACTCTTCGTGAGGACTGCTCCAGAACCAGTGGTCGTCTTGATTCCCCTGTCGAGCACTACTTGACCATAGAGAGTGAACACTGCATTCCTCCAGCTCAAGCAAGAATTTTGTTCACTTCATGGGAAAAAGATTTTATGTGGGAGTCTCAGCTTCTAGTCTTGGGACCTTCTCCCTCTGCTCTTTGGATCACTGTGTTTAGAACTTTGCAGATCACTCTCAGGCTGTCCTGGCCGCAGGCTCTGCCAATTCCCATGTGAGCTTGTGCCCTATTTGATCCACTCTCCTGTCCGGTGGCTCATGTAGGGCTTTTCCGGTAGGAAGTTTTGTTCTCTATAGAGAGAACATTGCTCACCCAGTGCCTTTTCTGGAGCAGACATTTGGTAACTCGAACTAAAAAAAGTAAATCTAGAAAAATCTTGGAGAATTAACCCTTTTATAGGGAACTAGACACCACATAAGACATTGTTACTGTCTCCCAGGGGTTGTCTCCCTGCGTTGCGTCCTAGTTTAAGTTCCAAAAAACTATCTCCTAGGTTGAAATTGTAATTTCCTCACCCTATTTTTAAAATAAAAGGAATAGCTTTGAGATTTTCAAATTCATATTAGAAGCATTGTTAGAGGTTTGGGTTTTGATTCAGATAGATAATGTACTTAGTTTCTGGTGCATTTGAAAGAACACAACTGTTTTATTAGTTTGTAGTGTGTTCAAACATTGTTTATTGACTCTTGTCTCCCTCACAGGCTAGCTTTGTGGCTTCAGGAAACCGAACAGATATTTCCTTAGATGATCCTAATTTTTGGCAAAAGTGGGCTAAAATCGCTGAACTAGACACTGAAGCAAAGAATGAAAAGGTACAGCATATTTCATTCCACTGAGCATATTCCTACCGAGCTCAAGTTGTATTTATCCTGAGTCTTGGTTCTCAAATAAGATGCTATTGTAATGCACTTAAAACATGCCTGGCACGTAGACAGCACGTAGTAAATGTTAACTGTTAGGACCTAAAGGTACGTAGAGACTGCTGGGTGTCCCGGAAGTTAGATGAAGGCAGCGAGCACTGGGACCAGCCACAGGTCGAGCTCAGCCTCTGTCTAAGGCTGTGTACCATCCATGCGTGCCGTGTGACTGTTTTACCTCTCTCTTTCAACACCTCCTATGAAAGCAGCCTCACCTCGGACAAATAAAAGGAAGAAGGGAAAAGCAAAGCAAAGTTTGTTGGCTTTACCTCCACTTTTTCAGTTTCTTGAGTTTTCCTATTTCTGAAGATAGAAAAGAGAATGGGCTTTGGAATGAATCTGAAGAGTAGGCACTTGTGAGTGGGCAAGGTACTTGACCTCACAGAGACAAGAGGAAAAAGGAAGGAGGTGGTGAAGCCACGCTGAGGGGTGCAATAGAACTGGTCCCGGCACCTGTTTTCCCTTTCTCTGTCTCTGACCTCATCACTTCCCTTCAGGACAAGTTCATGTCCTTTCTCAGATGAGTGTTGGACTCTCATGGGCCTACTACCCTGGGAGACGGTCCCTGCTTCTATCTAGCCACATCAGTGACCAGCGCCCAGCCATACTGTTTTATGTAGGACCCCACCGGTGCTTGCATAGTTCAACCTCTTTTCTCCAAATGGAAATTTTCTTTTCTCTCTCTTTTTTTTGATACTGGGGATTGAACTCAGGGGCATTCAGCTTCCAAGTTACACCCCCAGCCCTATTTTAGTTTTTATTTTGAAACAGGATCGCACTAAGTTGCTGAGACTGGCTTCAAACCTGCAATCCTCCTGTCTCAGCCTCCCAAGTACTAAGAGTACAGATGTGTGCCACCACACTTGGCTATTTTTTCTCTTCTAAGAAGATTCTGAGTCCCCTTTAGTAACCTGCTTTAAGTGTTGTAGAGCATCACAATCAAGAAGCCACTCTGAGCATGATGGGGGGGGGGGGCAAGCTCCTGCCCTGTAAGCAGCAAAAAGCAATGGGAGCATTCCAAGGTGGGAAGCAGGGTCACTAAAGCAGGGATGACACTGGAAATTGGCTATCTGGGCTGCAGAGTGGAGTGTTCTGGGGTTTAACCTGGCCTTGGCGGGGAAGGGGGATGATGAAACGAGAGAAGCAGCAGCGGGTGTGGCCAGGGAAGCCACCCGAAAGATGAGATTCCTGAGCTAGGGATTTTGTCTTTTGGCAGAAGGTAACAGTTAATAGATAGTACCAGAGGAGGCAGATAATGAAGCAGCAGGGTATGTTTGTCTTCAGAAAGTTGCTGAGCAGATGGAATTCTCTAACTTGTCCTGTCTCCGGAGCACAGACCACACTCTGCATGCTGGGCAGAACAGCTGGGCTCACAGCTCTAGTCTTGACTGGCAAGAGCACACTGCCACTCTGGGCACTGGGGCCTTGCCTGCCCAGACCCCTGTTAGAACGGCAGCAGAAACAGCAGATGGTAGCAGACAGCACTGGGGGCCAGAACATGCCAACTTGCACACATCCCAGACAATATCCTGTGGTCATGGAGACAGCAGGTGTCTTGTGAAAAGCTTTTCCTGTGGAGGATGGGACGGAGCAAGGGGTTCAGTCTCATGCATGCCCTGAGGAATGGCAGCAGGATACATTTTTGCATTGTGATGGGAGTAGAGACAGGAGAGCCCATCTCCCCAACAGTCCTCTCCATTTTTAGGAAAGCTTAGTGATCGACCGACCTCGCGTGAGAAAGCAGACCAAACACTACAACTCGTTTGAGGAGGACGAGCTCATGGAGTTTTCAGAGTTAGATAGTGACTCAGACGAAAGGCCCACGCGATCCCGGCGCCTCAATGACAAAGCCAGGCGCTACCTCCGAGCGGAGTGCTTCCGAGTGGAGAAGAACCTGCTCATCTTTGGGTGGGTATTGGCCCTGCTTAGCGGTGCTGCTGCTGCTGCTTTCCCCCTCTGTGTTTCAGTCCTGAGATTTGTCCAGTGTGTCTCTCCAGTCCACTCTGTTGTTCCGGGGCCAATGGGATCTGCTGGAGTAAGAAAAAGCTGTACTTTCCAAAAGCCCAGAACTCCCCCTAGCCACTGTGTGTTTGCAGCCTTGGTGTAGAGGTGCCGTGGTTTTCTCAAAATACTTGTCACAGCAAATCTCTGATACTAATTTGCTGCCTGGTGCTGATTTCCTTCTTCTTCCCCCAAGAATATATAAGGAGTCAGTGCAGCAGATGTTAAAATCAGGGCATGATTTGTGCAGGACTCTGGCTCTAGTGTAAATAGAAGGCTCAACTTCTGTGAGCTCACCATTGCTTTTGAAACTGCAGCTGGACTTGATTCCAGACTTACTCCCTGTTCCCAATATTTTGGTCCTTCCCTTCTCTAGTGGCCATATAATCTCTCAGTGTCCAGCGTCAAGATCACCTTAGTACTGCAGTCATGCGATCCTCGGAGGTCTTTCAGAGGTCCTCAGTGCTTCAGGGTGATTAATAGACCCAAAAGAGGACAAGAAGCATTCTTGGTTCCTATTTGTCCAGCTGTGTGGAGGGTGCATGCGTAGCCCTTCCTCCCTGCAATGCCCTTCTATATTTCCACCATCAGCTGGGGCCGGTGGAAGGACATCCTGACTCACGGGCGATTCAAGTGGCACCTGAACGAGAAGGACATGGAGATGATTTGCCGGGCCCTGCTGGTGTACTGTGTCAAGCATTATAAGGGGGACGAGAAGATCAAGAGTTTCATTTGGGAACTGATCACACCTACCAAAGATGGGCAGGCCCAGGCCCTCCAGAAGCACTCAGGTGAGAGGTGGAAGGGCTGTGCCTGAGAAGCACAAGCCCCATGCACTTTCACCCCTCCCGTGTGGTCCACAGTGCTGGGCTTTGGGTGCTTCTCTTTCTTGGATAGATTTTGGAATGTTAGCTGTGGGAAAGGATGGCGATACTCTCAGTTCTCCCTTGGGATATCCAATGTTACCTTCAGTTTGGTTTAAGGACAGTTGGGCCCTTCTGCAGTTTCCAGTGCAGTCCTGCCCACTAACCTGAGTCTCCTGGGGATCCTCTCCTGGGCTGGGGTTCAGCTTTTGCATTTCATCATTCTGTCCCTGTTCCACCTCTGTCTTGCCTTTGCTTGTGCTGTACTTCTTCCCTGTGCTTGACCAAAACTCTCCCTCAAGTTTCAAACCAAATCTTTCTTTTTCCCTGCTCAACTAAGGGCCCACGGGACATAGGCTGTGTTAAACCTTTCTTAGTTCTCATAGGGTACTCAGTAAATCTGGGACTAAGTGGGTGTGCATCACCTCACTACCTGTGGACTGAGAAGTGGAGCCTATCATCCAAAGCCCACCATGCATGTCCTGGCTGTCTTTGCAGCCCCAGCCCAGCTGTGATTTGATACCCATGTTGAATCCCCTTGGCTCATCCACATGCCCTACACTGTCTGTTTCAGGGTTGTCTGCCCCAGTCCCCAGAGGGAGGAAAGGGAAGAAGACAAAGAACCAGCTACTACTCCCAGAACTAAAGAATGCAGACTGGCTGGCTACCTGCAACCCGGAGGTGGTCTTACATGATGATGGCTACAAGAAACACCTCAAGCAGCACTGTAACAAGTGAGTGTGCCGCCTCCTGTCCCTTGGGGAGCCCTTGCTCAGACCACCCCGGCCCCTGGCAACCCACAGGGAAACAGCTTCATGCCCTGTACTACCAACTGCAAGGTCTGAAAAGACAGGATGAGGGGACTGTGGTCAGAGCTGGGTCAGAAGCATTTCATAGCTCTCCTAACTCCTTTCCCAGACTCTTTCCTCCACAGTACACTGAACCGCTGAGGATTTTTCTCATCTTACTCTCAAAAGCCAGTCTGGACACCCTCTGCCTCTGAGGTCACGTTAGCAAGAACAGAACCCTGGCCTCGGTGGCCACTACTCTCAGCACCCCATGCCAGTGGCTTCCTCTTCTGATTTGGTGTAGCCATCATGGCTGCCAGTTACTTGACAGGCATGCATTTAAGATTATATTCCTTATATCTGTAGGCTCATAGCTGGGTTGGGGTGGAGGCAGCAACAAACTGATAGAAAATTAAATTCTGTTTCTTATAGTTTAGTCTTGGGGAGTTAGGGTGCTCAGCACAAAGCAGTGACAAGTGTACCTGCAGATATTTGCATCACTCTAAAGTGTATCTGATCTTTGGGAACCAGGTACCAGCTGGGGTTATCTAGGCCAGGTAAGAGTTACCTCCCTAGCATTCCTGGTAGGCAGAGGCCTTCTCATTCTTATATTTTGTAGGACCCTAGCATTCTGCTCCAGTTCTTACTAAGGAAGCTGCCACCTCCTACCAGCTAGGTGTAAGGATCAGCAGTGATTGTAAATTCTTAGGAAGTTCTTATTTTCTGGGCTTTGTGGGGGGCATTATTTGAGTTGATTGGCAGCTGAGTTAATAATATAACAAAAAGCATAAGGTTCTTTCCATTCTAAAAGTTCTAATTCTGTGTGTCTCCATCCATAACTTGAACACTTTATATCCAGACCTAGTAGAAATTATGGTCTTTTAGAGGACTTGACCCTTCATATTAACTTCCTTTGAATAGGTCATACATATATGTGTTTAAAAATTCTGTCAAAATAGCCAGGTGTGGTGGTGCACGCTTGTAATCCCAGTATTTGAGAGGCAGAGACAGGAGGATCCGGGTTCGCAGCCAGCCTCAGCTACTTTTAGTGAGGCCCTCCACAACTTAGTGAGACCCTGTTAATAAAGAATAAAAAAATAGGGCTGGGGGTGTAGCTCGGAGGTAGAATTCCCCTGGGTTCAATCCCCAGTGCTGCAAAAAAAAAAGAAAAAAAATTCTGTCAAAAGTAAGTTTTCCTCCCACCTCCAACTTTCCTGTTGCCCCCTGTAGCGGCAACCCCTGCTGGTTCTCCCAGAGTCACTGTGCACATACCAGCATGTGTGAATGTACAGCCTCCTTTTCTCTTCCTTAAAATGTGCACGTGGTATTGTACACACAGTTTGTAACCCCTCTTTTTAAACATATTATCTGGCGGTCAGTTCCTGTGCAAGTACTGTAAATGTACTCAGGCTTTTATTTTTGATGGCCAGCCTTCACTCTTAACTGGTATTGAGCAAATTGCAAGGACACCTCCGTACCTCTCAGCCTGGAACATGACGCATCTCCTCAGCAGTGGCCTCCTCTGCACTGACCCTGACACTCACCCTGGCTTTGCACACATTTAGCCTTGGCCCTGCTCTTCATGGTTGGTCTTACTTCACAACTGGACTGCTGTAGGCTCCTCAAGAGCGAGGTTGAATTGTCTGCTTTTTTACATGCCTCACAGCACCTGGCACGGTGCAGGGCACAGAGTAGTTGCCTACAAATACTTGCCTCATGGCTTGTCTGAAACATGCTTGGTTTCATGGAGCTTGAGGGTGGCCTCTGCAGAATCAGAGTGAGTTAAGTACCTCAGGAGAGAAGACATTGCCATGAAAAGAGACGCCTGTGTTTATTCATTTCACCATATACAAGTAAAAGTGTTTGCAAGTGCCGCCATTCAACATCATTCACTCTCAGTAGCTGGTAACCTGAGAACTGACCTCTTGGAAGGCAGCTCTGCCCAGAGGTCACTGTGGCCATGTGGAAGGGGTGAGTTCCCCGAAAATCAGGGGAGTGTTATCTGTCTCTGCTCTCCCCTGTGGCTCACAGGGCAGTCCAACGGATGACTAAGGGGATGGTCATAGTAACATCTGCCATTGGTACGTGGCATCTTGTTTTTCTGGTGCTTCCTGGTATATTACTTCATACCATTAACTACACAGGAGTGCCGGTGATTTTACGGTGTTCACTTGGCTGTGGTTCACAGCCAGTCAGTGGTTCTAATGCGTTTGCATTAATGTGTTCTCCTTTCACAGGGTCCTTTTGCGGGTACGGATGCTATACTACCTAAAAGCTGAAATACTAGGAGAAGCAGCTGATAAAGCATTTGAGGGAACTTCTGCCAGGTAAAACAAATCAACCTTAGTGCCCGGTGTTAACAGTTGGTGTAAAGTGCCTGTTGATGAACTGGCCAAACTGGCCTGTGCTCGAGGAGGCCCATGTCCCACCCTGCCTCTACCAGCTGCCCAGATGGTAACTAGGTCGGTAGAGACAGATGATTCAGTCAGGTTTCAACAAATAGAGGAAGGGAGAAATAAGCTTTTAGAAACACAACTTGGGTGGGGTTTTAGTTCCCTGGTTTTCTTTCCCAAATAGTATTATTGTAAAATTGCCTTTAAAACAGTCATTTCTATGTCAGGCGTGGTGGCGCACACTTGTAATCCCAGTATTTGGGAGGCTGAGACAGGAGAATCTGGGTTCGTGGCCAGCCTCAGCTACTTAGTGAGGCCCTCCGCAACTAAATGAGACCCTGTTTCGAAATAAAGAATAAAAAATAGGGCTGGGGGTGTAGCTTGGAGGTAGAATGCCCGTGGGTTCAATCTCCAGAACTAATAAATAAATAAATAAATAAAAACAGTCATTTCTTTACCTTAAATGATTTTTGTAGAATAAATGTTGGTTACTTAAATTGGCTTGATCTACCACATATAGACTGGAACTTTTACCCAGAATCCCATTTTTACCTTTATTACTCTTAGGCATTTGACTGTTTCTCCTTTATTTGTTAATCATATAATATCTTGTGGCCTGTTTTATTTCTTGTGTCTTAGTTTTATAATTAATGTTTCCAAAGCTATAGAATCCTATGGAAGTCTCCCAAGATTGCAGGGAATGAGGCCGGCAAGCTACCAGCTGCCACTTGATAAAACTATCTGGAAGCTGAACTTTATAGGCAGGCTCACCAGACAGCCTCCTTCACCTTCCCCAGAGCAACAGTTCCCCCTAGCCCTGTACATACTGCACCAGAAGTGCTGTTACTTGGACTTTGAGATGGCTGGGGCCACAGTTTCTTCTTTCTCTTTCTTTCCATTGGACAATGGCAATGGCTTTAAGTCATTTGAAAACTAAAGGAGAGAGGAGCATGGGCAGCCCTGTGCATCAGGCACCTGGAATCAGGACCAGTCCTCACAGTGACTGTTACTACTTGATATGATTTCTGTAATCATTGTAGTAATTTCTAGCAGGGATACAAAGGTTGTGTATTTTGGTAGAAAGGTTCAAGTTAAGTCATAAGCGCAACAGGATTCAACCTGGTTTCTATCAGGTGTTAACCTGGCAAGAGTAATCTGAACTTACTCGTCGCCCATCATGAGCTTTCTTAGACATGTAGGAGTGATGGGTGTTCCTGCCTTTTTTTCTCTGCGTTTTTAGTCCCTCACTGGTCCTGTTCAAGTTTAATGTTGTGGTGTGGCATAGTTGCCCCAAGACATGAACAGTGGTCATCCCAGAAAGATGGTTCAGCCCATGGCATTGTTCAGGCAATGGTCTCTGGGAAGCTGGGGGCAAGGGAACACTAACCTCACAGAGGAAGCTGGGCCGGGTAAGAGGCAGTTTGACTTATATCACAATAAGCGCCTGATAGAAGCACTTTCAAATGCTTCAAGAAAATATCCCCAGCAGGGAGGAGTCATCCAAGTAGCTGTTTTCCCCAAACCTTTGAAGAGCAAGAACTTCTCAGGTGAATGAAGACAGCAACCTAAAGGTCTATGTGCACTCTCAGAACATGGACAGAAACTCACAGAGGGACTGATGGAACAGACCTCCTAATCCTTTCATGTCTTCACCCTTTAGCCAGGAGCAGTGCAATTTATGATCAATTTTGACCCAATGGATAATTAACAGACCATTTCCAGGAGGTGCCACCAATTGTGACACTTATGCACTAAAGGCCCTCTTTAAATCCCCAGTTGTACAGTGCAGACTATCATTCCCAAGGATTACTTGAGGTCTCTACATGTTGAGCCAAGATGATTTGGGCACTGTTATGTTAGGCATTCATTCATGTATGATTTTAACCATTAAGAGGAAGTTCTGCCTTCAGATGTCCAATATATCAGTGGTTTTGCTGTGGTTCTCAACTAAACATACACGTCAGAACTACTTTGTATGTCTAGATCCTAGGGCCAACTGACAATGGGTTCTCCGGGACTCTGCATCCAGCGCCTGCGCTGGAGCCTAGAAATCGAGTTCATATGCTTAGATAGCTCCCTGGGTGATTCTGAGGCAAAGCCCTGGCTAAGAAACCTTGACCCACAGCCTCTGAATCCTTCTCTTTGTTGTTACTTCAGCACCTCAGCATGTAGCCAGGAGTGGGGCTTCATACCAAGGTTGGGCCAATAGCTTTCATGTTATTTGTGTCTGTGTTGGAGTAACTCTGCGCCTGTGCCCTTCCTTCCACAGGGAGCTGGATGTGCCTCTGCCTGACATAGACTACATGGAGATCCCAGTGGATTGGTGGGATGCGGAGGCCGACAAGTCCCTTCTCATTGGCGTGTTCAAGCATGGTGTGTTTCTCAATGAATGTTTTCCCTCTGGATCAATTCCCCAGGAAAGATGATTCAGGCACTATTTTACTAAGCCCTACATATTCCTGCAAAACTCCAATCTTATTACGCATCCCTCTTAGAAAGTAGAGCCCTCTAGGGGTCTTGGTGAATGTGTGGCTTATAGCAGTGCTGTGAATATCATCGAGGAGCTTCACAGGGTGACTGGCTGTGAAGACCTTGCTTGCTGCTGTTTATCTTTTCCCACTTGCCGGTTTGTGCGTGGGGTGGGGCTGCCTCCCTCTTACTCATTCCTAGTGGTCCTGGTGTCTGCCCTAGTGCCTGGCTCTCAGGAGGCACCCAGTGTTTCTTGAGCAAAGGACTAAATAAATGAGGGAAAGTGCTAGGTTTTAGCATTTCATATGTATGAAGAATTGTAAGGTCATTCAAGATAATCTACATGTTCTTAGTGTGTATCTTTTGCCCTATTGACAAAAATCTAAGCATAAAAGGTTGCATAGGTGTATTTAGGCATTATTTTTTGTAATATGCTAACCAAGGGATTACAGGGGACTGAAAGAGGTTTTTGAATAGCTTAGGAAAACTGGAATAATTGCCTCCTGTCTTCACTTGTGGCACTGTTTTAAGAACCCGCCCTTGCTTCTCAGGGACCATGTATCAGAAAGCCTCCGCCTCGAGCCAGGCGTGGTGGCTCACGCTTGTAATCCCAGTACTTGGGAGGCTGAGACCAGAGGATCCGGGTTCGCAGCCAGCCTCAGCTACCTAGTGAGGCCCTCCGCAACTTAGTGAGACCCTGTTTCAAAATAAAGAATAAAAAATAGGCCTGGGGGTGTAGCTCGGAGGTAGAATGCCCCTGGGTTCAATTCCCGGTACCACAAAAAAAAAAAAAGAAAGCCTTTGCCTCACCTCCATGCCTTGGTGAAGTGTGTGCTAGAGTGCTGCAGCCATCTTCTTTGATAAGAAACAGCTGTTTGTAGACTGGCGCTTTTGTGGATCTTTTAGTCTGCCCTGCTTCAGCCATGCATAAAGGCGAAGGATAGCACCACAGTTCCAGCCCCAGGCTGACCCCAGGAGAACTGGCGAGTCTTTGGTTGGGACTTCAGCCTGTAGCAAGAAGGACCTGCAGCAGGCCTAGTCTGCATAATGGTCTTGACAGCTCACAAGTGGATTAAGTAACTACTGCACCCTCCAGGCAGCCTGGATTTATGAAAAGTTCCCTGAGATACAGATTTTAGTATTTCTGCTTATATTCTTAGGAGCTTATAGGCTAAATGAAGAAAGGCAGGCAGCTGCCATGCCCTCAAAGGCCTGTCGTTTTGCTGCTTATATCTTTGTTTTGCCATTATAGCTCCTGCTAGTCTCTTTTTAGGACAGTTGTTAGGGCTTTCTAGGGAAGTGAATTAGTCACTGTTCCTCGCCTCCAGCTTCACAGCTAATTAAGAGATAGGAGTGCAGACTCTATCTCCAGACATCAGACCCACACATGACAAGAGAAAGTCTGTACACAGAGGATCCCAACCTACGTCATGCCCTGTCAAGCGCAGAGAACATGAAGGCAGAAGGCTCACACACAGCTACCTCCCTCAGTAGTAAAGGGACAGTGGAAGAAGGCTTTCACCATCTCGCTGTCAGATAAGCCACCCCTCTACATGAGGGGCAGGTGGAGACAGTGGCAGGAATCTTAGGATAGCAAGAGTGCTGGGGAAAGTTGTTTTGATGTGAGCTGAGGCAGAATGTAGGGAGGGGGTGAGGATGGTGCTTTCTACAATTACAATTGGAAGAGAAGGAATCTGGGCAAAACTGACTCTTCCTATCAGTTCTTTGTTGAGTGTGTACAGTATTGGGTCCAGTGCTAGATGCTGAATATACATCGATGAGCAAAACAGACATTCTGTTCTTAAGGTGCCCATAATCTCAGGGGAGAGACTTACAAAATCAAACAATCGCCCTAAGGATTAAGTGAGTAAAGAATACTGCAGTGAGCCAGGCGTGGTGGTGGCACATGCCTATAATCCCTATACTTGGGAGGCTGAGACAGGAGGATCACAGGTTCAAGACCAAACTCAGCAATTTAATGAGACTCAGCAACCTAGCAAGACCCTGTTTCAAAACAAAATTTAAAAAAAGGCTGGGGTGTAGCACAGAGGTAGAATGCCTCTGGGTTCAATCCCCTGTTCCACACACACAAAAAAAAGAACGCTGCAGTTTCTCATGTCATATGCCTCAGTGGGCAGCACCTGTCATGGAGGTGGCAGGATAGTCATGTTGGATTAAAAAAATCAAATACCAGCTGGGCATGGTAGCACACATCTGTAATCCCAGTACTTGGGAGGCTGAGACAGGAGGATCACAGTTCAAGACCAGCCTCAACAACTTAGCAAGGCCCTCAGCAACCTAGTGAGACTCTGTTCAAAACAACAACAAAATACATAAAAAGGGATGGTGGTGTAGCTCAGCGGTAAGACACCCCTGGGTTCAATTCCCAGTACAAAAAAAAAAGAAGAAATAAAAGGTCAAGTACTGCCAGGTGTGGGGCCCACGCCTGTAATCCCAGTTACTTGGGAGGCTGAGACAGGAGGATCACAGGTTCAAAGCCAGCCTCAGCAATTTAGTAAAACTCTCAGCAACCTAGTGAGACCCTGTTTCAAAACAAAAATAAAAAAGGGCTGGGGAGGTAGCTCAGAGGTAGACTGCCCCTGGGTTCAATCCCCAGTACTACAGGGAAAAAAAGATCAAGTACCTACAGCTCCTTGGAGAAAAAGTACCAGGTGCCGCCTACAGGCATAGGCTTCAACTGCTTCTACAGTTATAAGAACAAAAACCAAGATAGAAGTGAAGTGCCCAACAAATTAACAACTGGTCTGTTCTCAACAACAAGGCTGGTTTTTGTTTACACTCATCTCCTATAATACTACAGAACTGCAGGTTGACTGTATTTGCAGGGAGAAACATCAAAAAGACTGATGATCATAAAGAAGTTTCCCCGAAGATATTTTAGTATGACAGTAGATTTGGGCCTTTTTCATGGCCAAATCCTGTCATTATAAGATTACATTAGATTCAACAAAATAGTAACACATTCTCACACTTGGATTTTATCAAATTAAAAGTGTCACTTTTTTCATTATTTTGCCTCTCTTGAGAGGTCTCTCTTCTGGGTCAAAATGCTCCATCATTGACTTTGGGGATGTGGCGAGGAGCGATTACAAACCCTGGCCAGTGTAAATTAGGATTTTGTACTGAGTTTGAGAATAGAGAAGTAACAGGTCTGGGTGTTGTTTGTTTGTTTGTTTGTTTGTTTGGCAATACTGGGGATTGAACCCAGGGGCATTCTGCCTCCGAGCTACACCCCCAGGCCCTATTTTTTATTCTTTATTTTGAAACAGGGTCTCACTAAGTTGTGGAGGGACTCACTAAGTAGCTGAGGCTGGTAGTGAACCTGGATCCTCCGGTCTCAGCCTCCTAAGTACTGGGATTACAAGCGTGCACCACCACACCCGGCCAACAGGTCTGTTTTAACCCAATAAACAATCATAGTAGTCCTCTTTAGGTTTCAGCCCTTGCATACATCATTTTGTTTAGCTTACCTTTCTAATGCATGGGATAAAATTGGACTGTAAGAAAACAAGGCCCACTTAGAACATAGCAAGCTATCCAGAGTTGAGGGATATGAGGAAGAGGTTGCAAAACCATCTTGTCTGATTCCTTCTGTTGTCCTAACAGGTGAGAATTGATTCTCTCCCTGCATCTGTTCACAGACACAGTGTTTCCATGAGCTTTTGGGTTGGGTTTAGCTCTAGGATCCTTCCCTGTCAGGAAATCTCATAGGATCTCATTAATTCTAAAGGAGTATTTTTTGTTTGTGCTTGTTTCATTTTTACTTAATAAGGAAAACAAAATGACTGTCTCGGGCCCATGGCAGATTTGGTGCATTCCAACGTGACTTCTGACACTTCTCATTGCTTGAACAGGTTATGAGAGATACAATGCCATGCGAGCAGATCCAGCACTCTGCTTCCTGGAGAAAGTCGGGATGCCAGATGAGAAGTCCCTTTCTGCAGAACAGGGTGTTACGGATGGTAACTCAGACATTCCTGAAAGGTAAGAAGCCACATAGGCTGACCCTGATATGAGATGCTGTGCCACCCACCTATGACCCCTTCCACACACATCCAACACTCCTTGTATATTTTCCTCAGTGTCACATCTCCCTGGAACCTTACCTCACTGCCACTGCCTCCCTGGGCTACTTCAAGTCTACTCTGCAATGCCTCAGACCTGTTCTTTAATTTCCAAACACTTTGAATCAAACACAAATTACTGTCCTTCATGGGTTCCCCAAGCTGCCTGTCCAAACTGTTAAGCAGGACAGAGGGTTCCCAAGTAAGAATTCAGACCTCTCATACCTGGCGGAAAGCTAAGAAGAGGCACAGCAAGTATAGGCTTCCTGACCTTGAAGTTTCTTAACTGAAATGCCAGTATTACTTAAGAATTTCATGGTCCATGAGTAGGATGGATTTAGGAGCTACAGCTTGATGGCTGTGGCATTTCAGTCGGTTGTATGTAAAATGTATGGAAGCATCCCCTTCGGTTGAGTTTATTTACCGTTGGCATAACCCCAAAAGGCATAAGTTCTCAGGAAAGCTAAAGTAACAGCTAAAAACTAGTTCTCCACAATACACATATCTTTGGAAACATAGCATTTATCTCTTAGCTTATGTTTGGTAAACGTTTGGCCTGATCTTCTCCCCCAGAGTAGCAGATTCTGCTCGGCATTGCCAGGGCTGAGGTCAGGCCTGGCCAGGAGAGCATGGCACTGCCAAGAGCTCCTGACAATCTGCTCAGAGCGAGAAAAGCATGGCATGAAGTTTTCATCTATCTGCTACCCCTGGCAAACCACCTTAGCTCTCATGATGTTCTTTGCCCCAAAGGCATTTCCCGTGGACAGATAATAAAGATGCATTCTGGGAGATGTTAACAAAGGCCCAAATGGCCATGATCCCCATGTTCACTGGTTCAGGAAAAACACTTCCTCAGTGAAGGACCCGAACGTGGCATAAAGCTTTTATTTTTGTGGGGTGGCCATTCTTGCTGTGGTTAAACATTGATGGTAGATTTTCCTGCCTCCAGGACCTGAGCAGCAAGGACAAGCACATTTGGGGCAGGAATACTTCAAAGTCTATTTTAAAAGGAATCATGAAAAACAGATAGGCATCAGCAATAGTTAAGCTCACCAGAGAAAAGACATTAGGCAGCTAATCTAGCCTCGAGTCTAATGACAAAGAGGGCAAAATGCCCTTCCTTCTCAGCAGTGGAGCAGAGCTCCCTTCCAAGAAAGTGGCTTTTGCCAGATGTAAGTGGTTCTGTGGGACGATTCAACCCCATGGCCTGGGGTTGGGGCATCAGGCCTCGTTCTGTGAGCACACCCTTCAGTCCACAGCCTGTTCTTTTATCGGAGCCACATGGGTGGAAGTTGCCTTTTTTCTGATGGTATCATCACTGGACAGCCAGCCTCTGCACTTGCTTTGTAGAGTATGAGGCTGAGCCTCATGCTGCAGTCTCAGCTGAATGGAGCCCTAGCCCACAGAAGTAATGACACCATTTGGTGATAGTTTCTCTTATTCTTAGTGTCTCTTGGGTTCTACCAAAAGGAAGGGGAAAGCTAAGATTTTGAGTGCCTGTGAAGGAAGGAATCTACGAATATTTCCTTTAGTCAGTGGTTTGGGGAATTCTTTTTCAAGCCTCCTGATGGCAAAGTAACTCCTAGATGGTATGTGATTACTTTTATTTAGAGGCAACACGGATAAAGAAGACAACACTGAGGACAAATTAGATGGCCTCCAGAAGCAAACGGTGAGTCACCTGTGCCGTGTTGGCAGCCCACATTCTCGCACATCAAGAGAGAACCCTCCTGTTGATAGTGGTGGTCTTGGGGACTTGATGGCATTGCTGCAGCTGCTTTGGATTTTCCCCCAGGATTTTATATGTAAATTTCAAACACTTAGACTGCTTTGCATTTGTATTCTAAACTTTTTATATTCAGATAGCTGTAGATTTTAGATGCAGTTATAACATATAGAAAGATCCTGTATACTCTTTTATCTAGTTCCCCCCATAGTGACATCTTGCAAAATTATAGTACAACATCGCAACCACGACACTGACACTGATAGATTCAAGATGCACAACATTTCATCTGGGTGTGGTGGTGCATGCCTGTTATCCAAGTACTTGGGAGACTGAGACAGGAGGATTGCAGGTTCAAGGTCAGCCTCAGCAACTTAGCGAGACCCTGTTTCAAAATAAAAAAATAAAAAGGACTGGGGGTGTAGTTTGGAGGTAGAATGCCCTGGGATTCAATCCCCAGTACAAAAAAAAAAAACATTATAGAATATTTCACGACCACAGAGATCATCGTGTTGCTGTCTCATAACCACATCCACTTTCCTTCCACTTTCACATCCTTTTTAGTCCGTGGCAACTATTAATCTGTTCTCCATTTCCAATTTTGTCGTTTTAAGAATGTTCTATTAAATGAAATCATAACAGTATGTAATCTTTGGGGACTGGCTTTTTTCATTCAGCATAATTCCCTGAAGAACCAGCTAAGTAGTTCATTCCTTTTTATTGCTGAATAATATTCCATGTTGTGAATAAACCACAGTTTAACCATTCATCCATTTTAAGGATATTCGGATGGTTTCCAGTTTTTGACTATTAAGAATAAAGTCTCTAAAAACATTTACATATAGATTTTTACATGAACATACATATTTATTTCTCTGGGATAAATGCCCAAGAGGTGTAATTGCTGGGTCATATGTAGTTATATGTTTTAACTGCTAAACTGTTTTTTATAGTCACTGTACCATTTTGCATTCATTCCCCCTAGCAATGAATAATAGATCTGCTTTCTCAACATCCTCTATCCTCACTGGCATTTGATGTTGTGACCATTTTTTAATTGAAATATTCTGATATGTAGTGATACCTCATTGTGGTTTTAATTTTCATTTCCCTGATGATTAATGATGTTGAACATTGCTTTCTGTGCTTGTCATCTTTATAGCCTCTTTAGTAAAATGTTTCTTCATGTCCTTTTCCATATTCTAATTCTGTTGTTTGTATTCTTTATTACTGACATGTAGATAGTCCTTTATAGATTCCAAATACTGGTCTTGTGTAAATAGATGGCTTGCATATATTTTCTCCCACCCCATAGTTGTCATTTTATCCTATTCCTATTGTCTTTCACAGAGCAAACATTTTTAATTTTATAAAAGCAGCTTATTAATTTTTGTCTTTATGGATCATGCTTGTGATTGTCAGTCTAAGAATTCCTTGCCTACCTATAAATCCTAAAGATTTTCTTCTTTTTTCTGTAAGTTTTAAAATTTTACACCTAAGTCTGTGATTCATTTTAGGTTAATTTTCACATAAGTAAAGAGAATTAGATGAAGGCTCTTTTTCTTTTAACCTGTTGATGTTCCATTGCTATAGCATCATTTGTCTACAAGGCTGTCTTTCCTCCATTGAATTGAATTGCTTTTGCACCTTTGGGGGGAAAAAGGCAGCTGCACATATCTGTCTGGCTTTATACCTAGGTTCTCTGTCCTGTCCCATTGATGTACCTGCCTGTTCCTCTGCCAGTAGCACACAGTCTAGACTGTTGTAGCTAGAGTATAAGTCTTAAAATTATGCAGAATGATTGCTCCCACTCTATTCTTTTTTAAAATGTTAGATTTTCTTGTTCCTATACCTTTAAATGTGAATTTTAGAATAAAATTATCAGTATTCACAGAAACTCTCTCAGGATTTTGGTAGAAATTGCATTAACCCTTATATCACTTTTAGAGAGAATTGACGTATTTACCATGTTGAGTTTTTACTATAGTTTTCAGTGTGCAAGTCCTGTACATTACATCTCAGTATTTCATTTTTGGGAGAGGGAACAATTGTAAATGCTGCTGTATTTTTAACTTCAGTATCCACAATTGATATTTTATGTACAGAAATACAATTGATATTTTATGTTTATCTTGTATCCTGCAACCTTGTTGGGCTCACTTATCCGTTCTAGGAGCTTTTTTCAAATGTTTCTTGGATTTTTCCTTATCAAAAACCAGGTCATCTGCAAATAGGGACTTTTATTTCTTGCTTTCTAATCCCTGTCCTTTGTATTTCCTTTTCTTGCCTTATTGCACTGGCTAAAACTTGTAGCACTGTGTTAAAAGAGCATGGTGGAGCAGACATTGTTGCCTTATTACTGATGTTAGGAGGAAGACAGTCTTTCACCATTAAGTATAATGTTAGCTATGGGTGTTTTTATAAACCTCTTCATCAAAGATGAGGGCATTCCCCTGAATTCCCAGTTTTTAATAATTAATGGGTATTGAATTTTGTCACACATTTTTTGCACTGATATGGTGTGGGGTTTTTTTGTTTTTGTTTTTGTTTTTTCTTATTTAGCGCATTGATGTGGTAGGTTACATTGATTTTCAAATGTTGAACCATCCTTGTATCACCAGTATAAACTCCACTATTGATCATGATGTATAACTCTTTTTATATATTATTGAATTCTATCCATTCCTACTATATCAGGTCACTAGTTTCCCATCCAGGGGGCAGCAATCCCTTTTAGTAAAGGACCAGATACTAAATATCTGGGGCTAGAGAGCCACTTATTATTTCTGTCACATAGTCTTCTTCCCCTTTTTGTACTCCTTTAAAAATGTAAGAACCGTTCTTAACTTGGAGGCTACACAAAAATGAATACAGTCTGCGGTTTGCTACTCTTGTTCTCTCTGACCCTGTGCTATAACATTGCAAAGTCTTGAATCCTCAAGTTGTTCTGTGCCATCATTCAGGTCAAAAGACAGTAATCAGAAAAGAGTAAATTTCAGTGTAACAATTGGTGTCCATTTGGAAAATAGTATGGGTCTCTCTTCCAGCCCCCAAACTCCCATGTGCACCATATATAAAGATTTTTAAAGTTCCATTCCTGAAACTAAGACAGGGCTCAGAAAGGAACCCATTGATGCCAGTTTGACAGATACACCAACTTGGACATGTTCTACGCCTGTGAGCTTACTCCAGATTCACTTGGAGCTTCAAATTTTAATTTCAAATTCCTGGAGTTTTGCACCATCAGGTCTCATGTCTGAAGCAGTCATGTTTTATGAAAATAATGTCTGTTGCTGTGAAGTAAGCTAACCATAATAAGCATGAGCATGACATTTTTTCATAGCAAAAGAAAAGTGCAGGCACATTCTTTGTGAAATGACAGTATTAAATTGCAAGTGACAATGATAAAGCAAATATTTAAATTCACAGCTAAAGTAATGCTTGTAAAATGTAATTGCCAGGGAGAGCGTGCCAGTTCATCATTCTTTAAGCTGATTCTCTATGGAAAGAATCATCCCAGAAAAAGAATACTTTTTTCAAATAAACTGCTTTGTGACTCTTTCAAAACTGTACCTACGTAAGCTGTATTTGTCAGGTACCACCTCGGTCTGTGAGGTGTCCATAAGCGGGAATGTGTCCTGTGTATTGCTTATTCCTGATGTATAGGGCCTCTCTGAGGTAGTTTCTTCTAAGCTGCAGTTTTGCTGATGAAATGGCTTCATTTATCCCTAGGAGAGTCCCAGTGATGGAGGTGATGGCATTTTTGGTGAAAAGAAGGATGAAAGCCGGGCAGGTGAGACTGTGTCCTTCGAAGGCAAAGAAAAGTAAGGTCCCAGGAGTTTATAGTTATCCTGGAGTTTATATGTAATTAAATACCAGTTTTTAAGGAGACTCTTTATAAAAGCCAAGTAAGTTGGCCTTTATTAAACTCTGGTTTCCTCTACCTGGCATTGAAATGCAAAAGCAAATGATGTCTTAAGTTAAGGTGGAGTCTGAGATAAAAAGGCATTATGATTTCATTGGGTATTTTTTTTTTAAAGGTTAGCGGTTTGGGGTTTTTTGTTTTTGTATTTTCTGAACTCATACTGAAGAGAGGCTTTGGCCAGTTGGAAGGATCAACAACACAGAAGCCCATCATTTTATATGAAGAAGGCAACCAAGAGCTGGCTCATTCTTACGCTGTAGAGCAAGGTCCTCACATCAGTTCTGCCCCCACAGAAAGGAACGTGTGTATTTGAGAGAACAGCAAACCACAACATAAAGCTGTTTCTGGGGCCGGGCGTGGTGGCGCACTCTTGTAATCCCAGTACTTTGGGAGGCGGAGACCGGAGGATCCGGGTTCGCGGCCAGCCTCAGCTCGCTCTCTCTCTCTCTCCCTGTCTCTCTCTCTCTCTCTCTCTCTCTCTCTCTCTCTCTCTCTCTCTCTCTACCTAGGGAGGCCCTCCGCAACTTTGTGAGACCCGGTTTCAAAATAAAGTATAAAAAATAGGGCCGGGGGTGTAGCACAGAGGTAGAACGCCTCTGAGTTCAATCCCCGGTACCGCAAAAAAAAAAAGCTGTTTCTGAAGCAGAAGTGCAGCCCTTCCTGCTCTGCCTAGCTCCCGGGCTGATGGTTAAAACAGTAACCACTTTAAGTTACTGAGCCAGCTTTATTCTTATTTAAACAAAACCAAAAACTAGTCACTCTTGTTTCATTCTGCTTGTAAATACTAATGTCCTCACTGATGTTTGAAGCCCAGGATGGCTCCGACCCAGACAAATCGCCCTGGCCAGTTCCATCTGCCCTCACCGCTCGTCTGCGGCGTCTGGTCACTATTTACCAGCGCTGCAATCGCAAAGAGCTCTGCCGGCCTGAAATCCTGGGACCAGGTAACCAAGGATACTGGGTTCAGGAGGAGATGTTCAGGAGAACCTCAGAAATGGACCTCATCAACAAGGAAGCCCAGAAGAGGTAAAGGCCAAGGGCCTAAGGGCATGTAGAACTACTGTTCACTGGGTAAAGGTGACAAAAGGTAAAGCTGATAGCTGTAGGGCAAGTGTCTTTGTGTTCTCCTGTGATATCAGGTCGTCTCCAAAACTCATTAAGTGCAACCTCCACAGCAGTAGTGTTGTCATGGTGACTGGAGAGTCTGAGGAGATCTGTTCACATTCTTTTATAAGACTTTTATGACTTTCCAACTTGACACTCTTCCCTAAGTCAGACCCCAGACTCTGGGGACATGGTTTAAAAACACCAGAGTGGCATATATCAGACCATTTTAAACCCTATGTGCACTGAAGCTGTCTTATAGCTTCAAGTCTTTATCAAGCCTTTGAGAGCAATAAATACCATAAAATGCAAGCCTAGAAGGAAGGAATAAATTAGCAGTGGTTACTTGCTCATCTGAGAATCAAGCTAAAAAAGCCACAGCAGGCCAAAATAGGCTAAGAATGAATATATAAACAAAACTGAAGGCAGGGCACAGTGGCCCACACCTGTGATCCTAGTGACTCGGGAGGCTGAGGCAGGAAGATGCAAGTTCGAGGCCAACCTTGGAATTTAGCAAGACTCTACCTCAAAATAAAAAATAAAAATGGTCTAGGGATGTAGCTCAGTGGTTCAATCCCCAGTGCCAGGACATTTAAAAAAAAAAAACCCTATGGTTCTTTGAGTCTTTATATCTCTGTCCTTTTGATGAAACATCCAGTGAATTAAAGGAACACCAGATAGCAAATCCATTTACTTTTCTATATTCCTCCTGACTTCATGGAACTTGGTAATTCAGGCAGAATATTTCTTCCGTCTGGCACAGCTTCAGAGAGAAGAACCATAGTACCTTCCTTCCTGTTTCTCACTCTTCGCTGACCCTCACCACACCCCCATTCCTAGTTGGAATGGAGAGCACTGTGCCCAAGAACTCCTCAGGATGGCCATGATGGCTTGTAATTATCCTACTCCCTGAGTCCATTATCTTAATCCTGTAGGATGCAGAGGATAGAGGTGTCTCAGAAAAGATAATAGATATGGGCACCCTGCATAAAACCGGGAAGAAAGACGATGGGATGAGGAGCTGGGATGTGTGCACTGAGGCAGTCCTTCCTTCTCAGCTCATTTCCTCCGTTGTGAGATGAAGATGTTGAACTCAGTGGTCTGGAAGGTCCCTCCAGGAGTCTATGAGTCTGTGTTGTCAGGGGGAGAGGGGAAGGCAAGATATTTAAGCATATATAGTATTTTAAAATATTTATCTCCTACAAGTGGAAGTTAACTAGGTAATTCCTAAAATTGGTGAAATCAGCACATATGACTGAAATAGGGAGGTAAATACCACTGGGAAGAGCTGAAGATTTGAAAGTAGTTCCTCTTTGGGAGTAGAGTGGTAGCCTGTTTTTGTTATAAGCCTCTCACACCAGTTTAACTTAAATAAAAATTGATAAACTGGACCACTTGCTTTCTTAATTTCATGGGTTTTTATAGTACATGCTCAATAAGTAGTTGTTGGCTTTAAAAGAGAGAGAGCAAGAGTGCCAGTCATGGTGACACACGCCTATAATCTCAGTATTTGAGAGGCTGAGACAGGAGGATCTCAGGTTTGAATCCAGCACATGATAACTTAGCAGGACCCTGTTTCAAAATAAAAAGGACCGGGATTGTAGCTCAGTGGAAGAATGCCCCTAAGTTCAATCCCCAGAACCACAAAGAGTGCGAGCTCATTGATTGAATAGTTCTCTGTTTAATCTCAAGGTGGACTAGGAGAGAGCAGGCGGACTTCTATAGAACAGTGTCTTCCTTTGGTGTCGTTTATGATCAAGAAAAGAAAACCTTCGACTGGACCCAGTTCCGCCTCATTTCCCGTTTGGACAAGAAGTCAGATGAGAGCCTGGAACATTATTTTTATAGTTTTGTGGCCATGTGCCGGAATGTCTGTCGTCTGCCCACATGGAAAGATGGTGGTGAGAAAACTTCTTATCACTATGTTGCTAGATATGACAGGGAAAAAACATGCTGGTGTTCAAATTGTAGAATTACTTTAGATAATAACTATGAAAGTGGAGTCTACCTGAGGAATTTAGGTAAAGACAAGTAAGTGCTTACAAACTCATGAACTTTTGGGCCCACCCTCAATAAAATAATACACCTCTCCCTATACTCCAGTGGAAGTTGAAATTCAGATTAAACTCTCACAAAAATACTGAGAGATTACCATGAATTACTTTTTCTAAAGTATAGGAGTTTTTTTAAGTCACATCAGGATTTATCCTACTCTTAACTTTGCGGCTTCCTTAGATTAAATCATAATAACTTTAAATGTTTTCTCATGTGTTGACTTATAGAAAATAAATGGTTGTCATTTAAACATCTGGTCCAATAGAAAGCCCTTCTGAAATTTCATCCTGGTTGGAATTTGCAACAGCTTCCTTCAGGTCATCCTTCAGGCCCCTATTTATAGATAAACTTGTTCTAGACCAAGTGACCATATTTTAGGAAAGTTAAAACAAGCATTGGGTCTACCTAGCATGGGTTCCAAGCTGATGGCAGAATGCACAGACATCCTGTCTGCCCAAGATGTGGTATGGTGAACGTGTTTTCATTCAGGCCAAGGAGCTAGATATAATGGAAAGATTTGGACCTTGAAGTCATACTGACAAGAACTGGATTCAAATTCTGGTTCTGAGCCTATTTCTTCATCCTTAAAGCAGGAATGATGATGGTATGTCAGGATTTCTGTGAGAACTAGATAGATACTACATATGAAGTACCTAGTATAGAGAGCACATAGTGTATGCTTATTAAGTGGGAGTGAGTATTATTTACAGAACTGATGTTTTCCTGTTTTTCTTCCACCCTCACTTGGTCTATCCTTGTCCATTCCCTTTTAGCTTCCCATTTTAGCAGGGACCACACACCTAAAACTTCCTTGCTGAGGAGCCAGGGAGTTCAACTATAAAGCCAAAATGCAGGGGCTTGGGGGACAGGGAGTATATAAAGCCACCCTAAGTGATAGGCTCTGTTTCCCTTTCCCTTCAGGTCCCCCAGATGCCAGCATCTATGTCGAACCCATCACTGAGGAGCGGGCTGCAAGAACTCTGTACCGCATTGAACTGTTGCGGAAAGTCCGTGAACAGGTGCTCAGGTGTCCTCAGCTACACGAGCGCCTTCAGCTCTGCAGGCCCAGCCTCTACCTCCCAGTCTGGTGGGAGTGTGGGAAGCATGATCGAGACCTGCTTATTGGCACCGCTAAACATGGGCTCAACCGCACTGACTATTACATCATGAATGACCCCCAGCTGTCCTTCCTGGATGCCTACAGAAACTATGCACAGCATAAAAGAACTGATACCCCGGCACCAGGAAGTCTCTGTTGCCTTTACCAAACCAACTCCAAACTATATGAATCTCTTACCTACACGCAGATGAGTAGAACTTCGGAGTCCCTTGAAAGTGAACCTGAGAATCTAGTGAAAATAGAAAACAGAGATGACCATCTCAGTCTGCCGGGGGGCAGCTTACCTGACATGACTTGTGAAAATTTTATTTCAAAAGTTCAGGATGTCATTTCCATCAACCATGACGAAAGTCTGCTGCCTGAGTCCTTGGAGAACATGATGTATGGTAAGAAGGAGCTCAGCCAAGAGCCAGACTCTTTTCCAGAGAGCCCAAGTCCCAGTACGGAATCCAGGAAAGATGCCGTGTCCATCTCAGCAAGCAGAGATGGGAGTTGCCAGCCTGGTGGCCATGAGGCAGAAGTAGCTTCAGGCCCCTCTCTTATGGGTAGCTTAGAAGCAGGAGTAGCTCAAATGAACCTTAAAAATGAAAAGCATGTGTTGATCTCTATTTCGAAGGAAGGGGAGCCCTGCTGCAGCGAGATAGGGCAGAGGCCTGAAAGCGTGGGGCAGCTGGAGGCCAAATGCTTAGCTTCCCCTGCCCTAGATGCAGGAAATGAAAGTGGGTTTGTAGATATGTGCAGTCTCAGTGTCTGTGACTCCAAAAGAAACCTCTCAACAGATCAGCAGCTAATTGACTTGTTAGAAAACAAGAATTTAGAGAGCAAATTGATTCTTAGTCAGAACCAAAGTGATGAGGAGGAAGAAGAGGAGGAGAATGAGGAGGAAACCTTAGCGGTGGCAGCAGGCACCAGAGAAAGGCCAGAGGGTTTGCATCTCACCGAGCCCACAGCTAACATACCAAGGGAAAAGATTCGAGGCTTCCATCTGGATGAACCCAAAAGAGGAGGCGTAGAGGCAGTAAGCCAGGCTCTGGGACCACAAAGGGCCTTTCCCCCGGCAGCCTGTCAGTGCCACTGCAGTCACATGGAGAGGTGGGCACGTGGCCTGGGGAGTGATGCGCTGGACGTGGAGAAACCCAAGGCTTACAACCCAGACCCATACAGAAGCAAAGCCAATAATTCCACCGTGGAAGATGAGCTCCCGGCGCTCCCACCAGAGCCATTTAAAATGAAACACGAGCTTTTAAAAGAGCCTTGGAAAGAAAGTGCAGAGGGGAAAAAAGGTTTTTCCACGTACACTCCTGAAGGAAGCGAGCCCAAGTCAGAAGATACGGATTTTGAGAATAAAGATGATTATGATAGAGATGGAACCTGCCATAGTCAAGGTACAGTATATAAGATCTTATGGTATTTTAGATAAACCAGTCCTTGTGTGACGGGAGGTAGGTGTAGAAGGGGGGAGTGATCACTAGTTTTATGACCTCTGAAATGGAACTACCTACCCTCACCATGTGTTTGAAACCAAAGGTCACAGGCCTTGGTCTGTGGTCATCCCAGACAACCGAGTGTGACTGCGGATCATCAAGGCAGCTGTGCTGCATCAGCCACGACCTGGGCAGGGACCACGTGCTCCTATGAAGTGGCACCAAGGGATCAGGTGCTTCAGGCTGGTTAGAGTAGAGCAACTTTGGGACATCAGAGACCTCCTGTAAGTGCCGTTAATTTGCAGGAACTCCAAAAATAGAAAGAATGTTGGTCTTTATTAAGGTGAGCATAGAAAACAGCATCATCAAAACCCTATGATTTAATGCCAGTGTGTTTGGTTTAAACTCCTTTCAGTAACTCAGCACAAGTAAAAATAACAGTTTTAGGTAACTAAAAAATTTGTTTTGATCTCTTAAAATAGGGAACTCTTAGATAAAGGTTCAAATTAGAAGGAATTTCAAAATGTTAAGAAAAAAATCTAGGTGACCCTGAAATTCTGAATGCTTTGTAGGAATATAAATACAATGATCAGGGATCTTGAAGAACAGCAACGACAAAGGAGTTTTACCTGTTATTTTTATTTCTTCAGAACCAAGAGGGCATATTAGGATGAAAAGAAATACATAATTTATTTTTGCCATTATCAAAAACAAAAACCCTGTTGATGTCTGCCTGGTGCTGGGTGCAGTGCTTAGGGAGTGAGATAGGCACAACCGCTCTTTGCTGGGACAGCGATTCTGTATCAAAGAGGGAAAGAGCCAGGAACGGTGGTGCATGCCTGTTATCCCAGTACTTGGGAAGCTGAGACAGGAGGATCGCAAGTTTGAAGCCAGCCTCAGCAATTTAGTGAGGCTCTCAGCAACTTAGCAAAACCCTGTTTCAAAACAAAAAATAAAATAGGACGGGGGGTATAGGTTGGAGGTAGAATGTTCCTAAGTTCCACCCCCCAGCACCAAAACCAAAAAACAAAGCAAAAAGGGAAAGAGGAGAAAGGGTAAACTTCCTTGCATTATAATCTAGCTTCTTTTTATTTTTAAACTCCCCCACCTTTGGTGTCGGTCTCTGTGATTAGTGACTATCTTGGGAAGGAACAGTTACGAACCCAGATTAAAATTTACAGTCTAAGCCTGGCATGGTGGCGCACGCTTGTAATCCCAGTACTTGGGAGGCTGAGACCAGAGGATCCAGGTTCACGGCCAGCCTCAGCTACTTAGTGAGGCCCTCAGCAACTTCGTGAGACCCGGTTTCAAAATAAAGTATAAAAAATAGGGCCGGGGGGTGTAGCTTGGAGGTACAACGCCCCTGGGTTCAATCCCCGGTACCACAAAAAAAAAAAAGTTTACAGTCTAGCTAGGATTTGGAGTGGAAGCCAAAGTGCCAATGGCTTGGTGGATTTGTGGCCCCAGCAACCCAGAAGGAGCCAGCCCCCCTCCCCACTCCAGGACACCAAGCATCATACCAGATGTCAAATTACAAAACCCACATTACTTTTTGAACCCTGTTGTGGGGAAAATCACCAAATAATCAGCCTTTGGAAACGCAGGCAATGGGATGAGTACGGGGTAAATAGGATTTAGAGAAGAGTCCCCCTTTCCTCCTCTGGTGGCAGGCCAGCCTCACCTGAGTCAGAGCAGAGGAGTCCCAGTCCTAGAAAGCCCTGTGAGAACTGGGTGCCGTGTGGGTGATGCTTTCAGAAGTGCTTTGCATACCTTGCAGGGGTCCTCCACACACAGGAGGAGTGTGAGAGGTGGTGCAGGAAGGTAGCTCTATTCTGGAGATGAGAAATCTGCAGTCCTGAAGAAGCAGTAACTCACCGGTGTACCTGCCAGGACTACCCCTGTGTTTTCCTGGCTCCTCTGCTTAAAACTGCTCAATGGTGCTTTAAATCCAGAATGATACATTTAAATTAAATCCAGAATAAAAGCTAAATTTTCTGTGGAGGCAGACCTATGGGACTCAGGATGATCTAGGCACCCACCCCATCCTCATCTACCTTTTAGTGTCTCAGTATGTCCAGAATGCCCTCCCCCACTGCCTCCTCCTTTTCTGGGTGTTTTACACGCCTACTTAGGGAGATCCTTCCTTCTTACTCCTTGTCATGGTACCTTGTTTCCTTCTCTTTACACACTTATTACAGGTTATAATTGTAGTCATTATTGCTACTGCTTGCTGTCTTCCCCTGTGGCACTTTAAGAACCCTGACGGCCCAGGCCAGTGTGTCTTGTTCACTCTTGAGTCCACTGGGCCCAGCAAGGCCTGTTCATAGTAAGGTCTCGGCAGCTCCCTAGGAGACTTGCACAGTCAGAAGTGAAACCTCCACATTTCCAAGGGTAGACATTCCTTGTCATTTCATCAAGAAAAGAGGACCACAGCCCTTCTGCCTTGGGCATCTCACTGCCATCTGTTCATTCCCTGTCATTGCTGGTAAGTGGATCTTTGAAGATCCATTTCACATTGACGATTAACTTTCACCATTACTTAAGCTTGAAAGAATGAGTTACATTTCCTTTTTTTTGTGGTGCTGGGGGATTGAACCCAGGGGCATCCTACCTCCAAGCTACACCCCCAGCCCTATTTTTTATTCTTTATTTTGAAACAGGGGTCTCATTAAGTTGCAGAGGGCCTCACTAAGTAGCTGAGGCTGGCCGGAAACCCGCGATCCTCCTGTCTCAGCCTCCCAAGTACTGGGATTACAAGCATGCGCCACCACACCTGGCTTGCATTTCCATTTTTTACATGAATCAGGTCTCTTATCTTTGTTGTAAGTTTTGTGACTCTTTATCCTTCCTCATTAATATCCTCCTCTTACTGATTTTGTATTTCATAGACTGTCCTTTCAAATGTGTCAAAGCATTATAATGTCCAGTTTCCTCTTGTCCACCATTCCAATAAGAAATGTGGCTATTCATCTTTCTGTTACTCATGGATACACAGAGAAATGTCCCCTCTCTTTTTTGTTGTCAGGTGAAATATAAGCTCTTAGGAGATGACTTGCATTGGTAGCCCTTGAGTAGGATTTGCCCTTATGGCTTAATTTGGTTCTCCTGGAAATAGAAGATATGGTTATTACTATTCAATTTAGGATAAATTAGCACACAATGGGCTAATAAAAAAACAAAAAGACAGATCTGGATGCCCTAATCTCTCAGATCACTATTATGTCCCAGTTGCCTAATTAGTTTTTGTTGTTTTCATCTCTCTTCCCAGACTATCCAGGGAAATACTCTGAAGAGGAGAGCAAGAGCTCAGCGTCAGGCATTGTGGGGGATCTTGGGGATGACCCACAGGAGACCCGGGCTCCCACCATTGCTCAGCTGCTGCAGGAGAAAACCCTCTACTCCTTCTCGGAGTGGCCAAAGGTACTCCCAGAGCTTGCATTCTCCACCCAAGCGTTCTCAACTTTGCTTCCTTTATTCCACACCTGTTAAGGTATTTCCAGGAAACAAACTTGGAGAAATGTTATTCAGTGTCTTTAAAAAGTACTAGTTATGCAACACATGAACATTAAAGGTATATGCACTTGACTAAACTATAAGATAAACATGCCAGGTTGCCCTCATATTTATAGTGCTGTGGGTTGACTCTTCATTGTCTGGATGATGAGATTTACTTTAAGGTTTATAAAGCGAATATCTTCAAGTGCTCTTTTCTGATCAGCTCATTCTTCTGAGAAAACCTGACCCCTGATCTCAGGGGACTTTGTGAATTTGGATAACTCAGTGCTTGTTTCTCAGAGCTGTTACCTTTCTTCCCAGGATCGAGTGATAATTAACCGCCTGGATAACATCTGCCACGTGGTGTTAAAGGGGAAGTGGCCCTCCAGCCAGCAGTACGAGCCCTCGAGCACACTGCCCACCCCTATGTTAGCCAGCAGCGCTGGTTCTCGGAGCAGCCTTTCGGAGCCAGAAGCCACAGAACACAGTTTCAGCAGCGGCGCAGCATTGGCAGCCCAGATCCAGAAGGTGAGGCCATAAGAATGGCAAGACACACAAAACAAAGAATGGTGGCCACGTTCCACTCCTCAGCAGGGTTGTTCGTTCAGCGAAGATTTACTGAATGGAGAGTGGCGTTCTGTCAGTCCATTACTGTTAATTGAGGAATTGGGATCTTATCCTGTAGGCTGTGGAAAGCCATTGAAAGTTTTGGATTAGCCGGGCGTGGTGGCGCACACTTGTAATCCCAGTACTTGGGAGGCTGAGACAGGAGGATCCGGGTTCGCAGCCATCCTCAGCTACTTAGTGAGGCCCTCCGCAACTTAGTGAGACCCTGTTTCAAAATAAAGAATAAAAAATAGGGCTGGGGGTGTAGCCCAGAGGTAGAATGCCCCTGGGTTCAATTCCCAGTACCACAAATACATACATACATACATACATACATACATACATACATAAAATAGGACTGGGAGTGTAGCTCAGAGGTAGAATGCCCCAGGTGCAATCCCCAGCACTGCAAAAAAAAAAAAAGTTTTGGATCAGAGAAGTGTATGGTGAAAGGAGGGTTTGCAGCTCAACTGGAGTCTACAGGTTGGCAGGGGAGGTGATGGTAGGAGAGAGGAGTGCCTCAGCTGGGGGCCAAGTGGGAACCTAATGGAAAGAGAAGGTTCTAGACTATAGGTTAGAGGCAGAGTGGGTGCAAAAAAAGGAAGAAGCTTGGCAATGATGGGTTGATCACTAGTAAATATATAAGGAGACATGAAGGATGGGTATGTGCGACCCTTGGATGCCTGTGAGAACAATGGCAGCCAAAGAAATTAGGAGATCAAAGCAGGAGTGAGCGTTTCTGTGGAAGGCGATGGGCTTTACTTGAGGTAAATGGTTAGCACACTGGTTCTCACTTTTGACTGCACACTAGAATCAGCTGGGAACCTTGAAAAGCTACTGATTCTGACTTAACTGGTCTGGGGTATGGCCTGGGTATTGGGATTTTTTTTTCCCAACTTCCCACATGATTCTGATGCAGAGCTGAGGCTGAGAATCCCTGATTTACAGTCTTGCAACTGCAAGTGTAGTCCCTGGACCAGCAGCTTTGGCAGCATGTGGAAACCTGTTAAAAAGGCAGGCTCTCGGGCTCTACCCCAGCCCACCATAGTAGATTCTACACTTTAACAAGCCATTCAGGTGGTTTGCTACTAACGTTTGAGGAGGCTTGAGTTCGAAGAACTTAGAAAAGATGTCTAGAAGTAATACAAGGCCTGGAGCTCAGGCCTGGAGGAGGAGTTGGCCTTCAGCCACAGAGTGGCATTCAAACCTCTTTTGCCATGTGTGTGTTCACAGGAGAGCTTCTTAGCTCCAGTATTCACAAAAGATGAACAAAAGCACAGACGTCCCTATGAGTTTGAGGTGGAGAGGGATGCCAAGGCTCGGAGCCTAGAACAGTTCTCTGCCACCCACGGGCACCCCCCCATCGTCCTCAATGGCTGGCATGGGGAGTCAGCTATAGACCTCTCCTGCTCATCAGAGGGGTCCCCAGGAGCCACATCCCCTTTCCCAGTCAGCGCCAGCACCCCTAAGATCGGGGCTGTCGGTTCACTTCAAGGAGCCCTTGGCATGGACTTGTCTGGGATTCTGCAAGCTGGCCTGATCCACCCAGTGACTGGACAGATTGTCAACGGAAGCCTCAGAAGAGACGATGCTGCCACGCGGAGGCGGAGAGGGAGACGGAAACATCCGGAAGGAGGGCTGGACCTCATCTTTCTGAAGGAGCAAACACTTCAGGCAGGAATCTTGGTGGGTATATGAGGCTACTGAGTAGAAACATTGGCCTTTCTACACAGAAAAACAAACCCCTATTCCTCAGACACCAAGTATTTTGGTTTATGGGTCTTTTATCCCTATTTCAGTTGTTTTACTTATTTCCTGTTATAAGATGCCCTCTGTCTTTTCTAGAAAGATACTAACCCATTAATGGCCCTCAGTCTTCATGCAGCGAGGAGAAATGAGCCAGGAGGTCTTGTCATTTCAAATAGAAGCAACCCAAATCCTCCAGTGTTTCAGAAGAGCCCCTGGCAAGCAAGCCAGCAAAGCAAGATGACAGGCCGAGCTTGTGTTTCGCCAGCAGAGTGCGTCCATCCTGCAGCTGCATGCAGGAGAGGAACGAGTCACGACTGGCTGGATGCTGGTCCTAGTGACATCGGCACACTGCCAAGCCTCAGTTTGACCCTCTGTAAAGCTACTGCAGAGGGTTGCTGTGAGGATTCCCAGAAATGGCACCAATATAGTACATCCTAAACTCAAAGGAGATGATTGTCAACAACCCATTGTAAACTGTGGACCTGGCCAGGAAAAATCCCCTTTAGACTTTGCTTAATGCTTAACATCATATTTTAAGTTTTCCCACTTAGTGGATTTTGAGCCCCAAAACAATAATCACATTTCATGTTTTCTAATGTGTGTGTGTGTGTGTGTGTGTGTGTGCGCGCGCGCGCGCGTGTGTGTGTGGTGGTGGTTGGAATTGAACCCAGGGGCATTCTACCTCCAAGCTACGCCCCCAGCCCTTTTTCATTTTTTATTTGGAAACAGGGTCTTGCTAAGTTATTGAGGACCTTACTAAGTTGCTGAAACTGGCTGCAAACCTGTGATCCTCCTGTCTCAGCCTCCCCAAGTACTGGGATTACAGGTATGCACCACCATACCCAGCATGTTTTCTAATTTGTGTGTGTGGTGCTGGGGATTGAACCCAGGGGCATTCTACCTCCGAGCTACACCCCAGCTTTATTTTTTCTTTTTAATTTGGAAACAGGGTCTCACTAAGTTGTTGACAGCCTCATTAAGTTGCTGAGGCTGGCTTCGAACCTGCAATCCTCCTGTCTCAACCTCCCATGAACTGGGATTACAGGTGTGTGCCACCACACCCAGTTTTTTCTAATTTTAAAAGGAATAATAATAGGTAGTGTTGAGTGCCTTCATATGTGCCAGGCGCTGTTTTCAGGGATTGTCCTGTTTGATCCTCATAGCAATCCTGTGAAGAAATATGTATAGATGAGAAAACAGGCGTAAAAACATCAAATGATTTGCCCAAACTTATCCAGCTACTAAATGGCAGAGAAACCAGGACCTTGTGGGGTTTTTTGTTTTTTGTTTTGCAGTACTGGGGATTGAACACAGGGGAATTCTACCTCCAAGCTACACCCCCAGCCCTATTTTTTATTCTTTATTTTGAAACAGGGTCTCACTAAGTTGCAGAGGGACTCATTAAGTAACTGAGGCTGGCCACGAATCCAGATCTTGTGGTCTCAGCCTCCCAAGTACTGGGATTACAAGTGTGCGCCACCGTGCCTGGCTTGACCTTGTGTTTTAGATGATGAGGGCTTTATTATTTCTAGGCTCTGTTATTCGGGTTATGTCTTCTTCTTGGGCTTTCTGCATACTTTGGAAAGCTGGAGTGCGGGTTCTTTCCCTACCCAGTCCTATAAGCTAATTTTAAAAGGTTATATTTTGTTTTGTTTTGTTTTTGCAGTACAGGGGATTGAATCAGGGGTGTTCTACTACTGGGTTACTTCCCCAGCCCTTTTATTTTGAGACAGGGTCTCACTAAATTGCTGAGGTTGGCCTTGAACTTGTTATCCTTCTGCCTCAGCCTCCCAAGTAGCTGGGATTACAGGCATGTGCCACTGCGCCCAGCAAGAGATTACTTTTTTTTTTTTTTTTTGGTGGTGGTGGTACTGGAGATTAAACCCAGAGACATTCTACCTCTGAGCTATAACCCCAGCCCTTTTTATTTTTTGTTTTTGAAACAGGGTCTCACTAGGTTGCTGAGAGTCTTGCTAAATTGCTGAGGCTGGTCTTGAACCTGTGATCCTCCCATCTCAGCCTCCCAAGTACTGAGATTACAGGCATGTGTCACTATGCCCAGCTGAGATTACATTTTTAAAAGTACAAGTCATGATTTCTTTGTAATGTTCATAGTATTCCAATGCTTGAGTGAGTGATTGAGGGAAAAAAATTTCTTTGGCCTCAAAATATTTTTTAAACTATTAATGCCCCTTGTTTTTTAGCACTGACATTTTATCAGTAGACCCATCATAGGCATCGTAACACAGAGATGAGTAAGAGGCGTTGAGAATGTACGAGAGGAGAGGTGAGCAAATGACAGTGTGGCATTTCCTGCTAAGGGAGAGCCGTGAGCAGGACAGGCGCAGTGTGGCCAGTGCCGCCTGCAACAGCTGGTGAAGGTGATGAGGGAGGAGACTGGAGTTTGCCAAGTAGACAGAGTGGGGGACAAGGAGGGACCACTAGCATGTGTGAGCGTGTGGGATTCTGATTCAAGCACCCCAGCAAGGATAGTAGGGTGGAAATCAATGGAAAGGTTCAAAAAATACCTTGTGTATTTAACTTTTAGGAACTGGTTTTCATTATGTTATGATTACACATACTTGTTTTTCTTTCATGCAGGAAGTCCATGAAGATGCAGGACAGGCCACCCTGAGCACTACACACCCCGAAGGGCCAGGACCTGTTACCTCAGCCCCTGAGCCAGCAGCACCCACCAACAGCCAGGCCGAGAAAGCCGTCCCCAGCAAAAGCCTGCTCGACTGGCTACGGCAGCAGGCCGACTACTCCTTGGACGTTCCTGGCTTTGGGGCAGTAAGTGTTTGTTGGTGCTGCCTAACACCTTCTTGCTGACTTGGGGCCATTTTTTATTAGTACATGCATTTGGGAGAAATACATGTTGATTGAGAATATCATTTTAAAATTTTTGTTTGTTTTTCTTTTAAAGTTTAAATTTTGGAGCTCGGTGTGGTAGGGCACGCTTGTAATCTCAGTACTTGGGAGGCTGAGACCATAGGATCCGGGTTCGCGGCCAGCCTCAGCTACTTACTGAGGCCCTCTGCAACTTAGTGAGACCAGGTTTCAAAATAAAGAATAAAAAATAGGGCTGGGGGTATAACCCAGAGATAGAATGCCCCTGGGTTCAATCCCCAGTACCGCAAAAAAAAAAAGTTTAAATTTTGGTAAATTCCTCCAGTAACAAATCATAGCCCATGTCAGAACACTGTGCCAAGAAGTCGACATGCAAAATCTTTAGGACAGAACTTGCCTGTGTTGGGCCCTCCCCACGCCCCCCACATGACATGATATGACAAACTCAGAGAATTCTTAGGTCGTGCAAACTCTACCGCTTGATGAAAAATTTCCAAGTTAATACATTACTGCTTTTCTTTGAGGGGGTCTATTCTTAGTTTACAATTGCTGCTTTGGGAACTTCAAGTGATCTTGCTGCCTTTACTCTGATTTTCCTTCTGATTAGGAATTCTTTAGGAAGGCTCCTGAGCACTGATGTTTGTCTTGATTTTTCTTGTCTCACTTGCTCATCTGCCCCACCACTCTCTTTGTCCTGGGTACATCTGACTAGTAAAATGTGTAGGCGGGGGACACACAGGAAAGAAAAGAACAAATTCACAGGTGCACACTCTCCAAACACAGACAAAGCCAGCCTGGCAGTAGCAGTAGAGGGAATCCGGAAAGGCTAGGGCATCAGCAGTGCCCTGGAAGGCCAGTGGGGCAGCCCAGCAGCTGCAGTCTGGAAGGTGGGGGCCCACGTGCCTGCTTCCAGCTGGCTGCAGGAACACGAGCTTCAGGAGAGAAAGCCTCCGTGAGGGTCACGGTGGGGTCCTGCACAGAGGACTCAGTGAGGAATAGCACCAGAAGAGTCCATCAGAAGAGTGTGCAGCACATTGTTTTGTAATATTGGTCTCCATTTGCCTCCTAGAATTTTTCCGACAAACCAAAGCAGAGGAGGCCACGCTGTAAAGAACCTGGAAAATTAGACCTCAGCTCACTGAGCGGAGAAGAGAGGGTTCCTGCTGTCCCCAAGGAGCCAGGACTGAGGGTAGGAAGAGGGTCATGGGTATGGGGGGCAAGGCAACACCCTGGTTGCACTACGCCTGGCACACTTGAGAGAAAGCCCCAGCTGAGAGTTGGGTCGCTGGGCAACATTTTTCCAGAGGACTGGAGGCCAGCACAGGAAATCGATAGACAGGGCTAAGTGGTGTCCGGGGCATTTCTGAGCAGCAGTGGGACTACCCATGGTCATCATTTCCAACCTTTACCTCATAAAGCGCTGTTAAACCATTCCCAAAGCTTGATATTTTTCCTATTTGTAGAGTTATAGGGAAAAGAAGCTTTAACCCTCAGCAGCAGTCTTTTCCCAGTGTTTCACAAAGCTCATTATTGGAAATTTTCATTTCCTATCTCCATCTTCTTTACTAAGACTTAAGACATTTCTTCCTGGTGCATCCCCACTGGCAATGAAAAGCAGCTGACTCTAAGCACAGCCTTCTTCCTATTATAGAATCATGCAACTGGAAGGGACTTCAAAGACATCTGCCGAATACTTGGAGTATAACGAATCTGATTTAATTATAGTTTACAGATGAGTACAAATTTGGAATAGTAAAGTCGTAACCTCTAGGGGGCAGCAATAACATTTCACCTGAAAACATGTTGAGCCCCAGCAAACTGCTTATCACTGAGCTTTTAACCTCCTCAAAGTGCATCCTGCCCAGATAGGTGTTATGAAGACTCCCTCCCACCCCAGGGCAGGGAGCCTTTGCTCTTCCCAGGCTATTCCTTATGCTTGGTCTCTCCTGAACACCATTTAGTCAGCACTCTGCCAGCTGCAACTTCCCTGAGCATAAGTTCCTTTCTTGGTGGGATTACCTGAGTGCGATTTCTTATTTCGTTTGTGAAACA
>PVJS01012504.1:0-43752 GCA_004027185.1 Glis glis
TGATTTATTATATAAGAGCACAAGGCCCCGACTATGTATGGAGTGTGTGTGTTGGGGAGTGGGGAGGGGTATACTATTTTTTCCATGCAGGCTCAGGGTATACGATTAGCTTGCCCAGGATCATTCAGTAGGTGGGAAGCAGATACAAGACCAAGAGCCATTCTTCTGGTCATGGCAGTGCGTACCCCTGGGGCAGCACGTCCGGGGCTCCAGCATGGAAGGCGAGTCCTGGAAATACAGTATTATTTCTTCTGGCAACTCTGCACATATCTGCTTGCTTTGACCTTACTTTGTCCAACCATGGCCTTCCTGCAAAGGCCATTCTGTCTCAGCAGTGGTGAGAGCACCCATCAGGGATGCCCAGCTGTGAGTGGCGGCTTCCTGTGCCACCTCCATCGCTCCAGGCGGTACTAGCCACTCGAGCCTGGCTTCCCTGCAATTCCTCTTCTCACACATGGAAATGGAAAGGGTGATGCCATGCTGACCAAGCCCACCAGGGCCCGGGAGGATGATCGGTTCTGCAGTATGACTGATGGCATAGCCACCTGTGCACAAACTGTGATGGCATCTCCATGCAAGACACCAGTGGGATGGGCAGACGTTTCCTCCTCCCCCTTATTTAAGACGGCAGTGGAATGGTCACTGAACCAGGTCCAATACACAATCACACAAGGCTGCAGGGGAACCCAAATTATAAGATCCGATCCAGGGTAGCTGGAGCCGGCCTATCTCACAGGATGGGGAGACCAGCATTCCTGGCTGACTTGGGGTTTCTAAAGTCTCTTCTTCTGTCCTACTCTGTACAGGAGTCTACCTCCCCTTTCAAAATTAGTTAATTGTTAAGAATTAATTTATGACCTATATTAAATTATACCAGTATTTGCTAATAATTAAGAAAATATTACCATTTAAATTAATTTGCATAATTAGTATAACGATAAATTTAGCAATTATTGATTGATAGTCAATTAATCAATAATGACTCTCCTAGCAAGAACACTTCTGTGATGACAAGCTACAGAGCAGGATGATAACTGGGTGCTACAAAGCGAATACCCCACCCCAGTGAAAAGCACGTACATCATTACAGGTGTTCCTAACATTAGTCATCCCCTAACAGAATTTTCTAAGTGGTCCCCCACCTCCCCCCAGGATCTTGTCTTCCCTTGGTTTCTTTTTCCTAGTAGCTGCTAATTAGGATGCCAAAAGTTCCTGATTTTAGACAGGCTTACACTAGCTGGGGGTAAATCAGAAAATAGAAGACTCACAGAAGTCTAGGACTAGACACAAGAATGGAAAAAAATCAAGGATCCTTGTGTTAAAGCATTGTCTCCACGGAGGGAAAGAATGAATGTCTCTGTTATGGTTTGGATATTAAATGTCCCCCAAAAGCTTATGTGTTGGCAATGCAAAAATGTTCAGGGTGAAATAATTGAATCATGAGGGTTCTAATCTCATCAGTGAATAAACACACTGATAGATTAATGGATTTATTGGGTGGTGAGTTGGCCGGTAGGGTGAGGTTGGAGGAGGTAGGTCACTGAGGTTGTGGCCTTGGGGACTATATATATGTCCCTCATCCCCTCCCCTTATTCCCACCACACCCTAAGCTCTGCAGACGTGACCCGGTCTAACATGGACTGAAACCCCTGAAACCTCCAGAACTGTGAGCAAATGAACCTTCCTTCCTCTAAGTTGTGGTCATCAGGTATTTTGGGTCACAGCAGTGAAATGCTGGCTGAAACAGATTCCAAGTAAGGACACTGGACAATACTAAGACCCAAAGGAAAGTCGTGAAAGAAAGAGCAGAGCCACCTGCCCATCATGAGGACAGCAGGGGCATGGATGGCCTGGGGGCACCTACCCTGAAACAAGCAGGAAGTTGCATCTGGGTTTTGGAATTACTGAACTGTGCAAAGGCAGAAATCAATCTGTGCGGCCATTTGCATGCAGGAACCATGATTCCATATCCACAGGAAAACAGCAAAACCTAGATTCAACTGACTCCCATCACAGGATTACATGGCCACATCTGAAGCAAAGCTTACCACCGCCGCTCATCTGCATTCCTGCTGTGGTGCATGAGCTGTTTGGACAACAGACTCATTAAGGAGCCCAGCAACCATGGCTGGCTCCCCAGGAAGCCCAGTGTAATATCCCAACCTGCCGTGGAAGCCACAGGAGGCACCCGTGGAAAGGTCTACTGAGCACAGCGGGCTCTCTTCTGAGAGGGAAAACTTGGTGTGTGGGGACATCACCCCACAAAGAGTACCTTTATAGAGTGGCAGAGTAATAAATCCTGTGTTTTAGTCAGCTTTTTCACCCCGGCAAGCACGACTTAGAGTAGGAAAGGTATTTATTTAGGTCACAGTTTCATGATCAGCTGGAGCCCAGGCAGGACTGGCTCAGGGTGGGAAGCACAGAGACAAGCAGGGAGGGGGCGAGGGCCAGATAGAGTCCCCAAGGCCATGCGGCCAGGGACCCACCTCTAGCCATGCCCTGCTTCCAAACCTGGCTGTATTAACACATGGGCTTCTCTGGGGGACATAAATAAACCCAACCCCTCACATATTCTATTATTGTATCACAATGATAGAATAAACAGTTGCTTAAGAAACTAAAATAAACCTGCCTTGGATATTTTCCAGGAATGCTGCCTCCTAAGTCCCCTTTGGCTTCCTGAAAATGTTCTCTCCAGCCTCAAGTGTCCACCTGCTCCAGGAAGCCTGTCTTGATTTCCCAGCCAGAGACAGTCCTCTGAATTCTTTTTGGGGCATGGCCAGTGTTCGTTGGATCCTATCCTTCGTTGGATACATACTTTGTGTCCTACATTCACGGTGAAACTGCCCTGTACACTTCACTCAGCATTCGCCAGGAGCTTTCCACATCTACGATAACAGCAATGAGGTCGGATGTTCGTGGCGTTCACTGTGGGCCGAGCAATGATTTGGGCTTTCCCTGGAGCACGTCACGTAATCCCTACACGGCACTGTTCGGTGGGCACTATTCTTATCCCCATTTTACAGGTGTGGAAGTCAACACTACTCCTGTAGAGATGGATAAATGTCCCTGATACACTTTCCATTCTTCTTTCTTTCTGTACAAGTCAGCACTGGACAGATTCTGCTGCGATGACAATGGATCCCACTGACTGATGAAACAGGCCTATTTCCTGCTCAATCCAGTCTCCGGCCACCCAGCGCCTTGATGGTGGGTGTGCTTGCAAGACTAAGGGCTCCCCATAAAACGTGAGCGGGCATGATGGGTGTGTTGTCCTAAAGACCACATGTGTCTCCTTCATGCTCTCTTCTTCCTCTGGAAGGTGGAGTGAAATTATAGATGCAAATGGGCTGCAGTGGTGCACACCTATGATCCCAGTACTTCTGAGGCTGACACAGGAGGACCCCAGATTCGAGGCCAACCTCAGCAATTTAGGGAGATCCTGTTTTAAAATAAAAAATAAAAAAGGGCCGGGGATGTAGCTCGAAGGTAGAATGCTCCTGGTTCAATTCCCATTACCTCCCCCCAAATGTAGAAGTGAATGGGTCCCACGTTTTAAAGATGATCTAAATCAGTGGTCACCAAACTTATTTTTAGTAAAATTATTATTATTATCAATTATTAATTATTATTATTATTATTATTATTATTATTTTGTGGTACTGGGGATTGAACCCAGGGGCATTCTACCTCTGAGCTATACCTCCAGCCCTATTTTTTATTCTTTATTTTGAAACAGGGTCTCACTAAGTTGCGGAGGGCCTCACTAAGTAGCTGAGGCTGGCTGCGAACCTGCGATCCTCCTGTCTCAGCCTCCCAAGTACTGGGATTACAAGCATGCGCCACCACATCCACTTAATAAAATTATTTTTATACATAAAATCTTACCCAGAATCACAGTTTATAAAAATGTTAAGCAGCAGGGCATGGTGGTGCACGCCTGTAATCCTAGTACCTTGGAGGCTGAGAAAGGAGAATCATAGGCTGGAGGCCAGTCTCAACAATTTTGGGAGACCCTGTTTCAAAATAAAAAATAAAAAAGGCTGGGAGTGTAGCCCAGAACTAGAATGCCCTGACTTCAATCCCTAGTACCATAAAAAAAAGATGTTAAGCAGGATATTTATTAGCTAAAAATAGAGTGCTCTAAGCTCAAATATATAATCAAGGCAAACAATGTTGAAGTTTTAAAAACCCAAGTTTAAATTGCAGATTGTATCAGGAGGTTGTGGGAAGGTCCAGAGGAACAGACAGGCCTGAGGACCTGGAATATTCATTTGGAATTATGTCAGCTTCCCAAGTTGACGATGTTTCTGATGAGCCTAGTGGTAAGCTGAAGAAATGTGACTTTCTGACACTGCTGCGTGAAATGTGTTAAAAGTTGAAAGATCACCGGGCGTGGTGGCGCACGCTTGTAATCCCAGTAGTTGGGAGGTGCAGACCGGAGGATCCAGGTTCGCTGCCAGCCTCAGTTACTTAGTGAGGCCCTCCGCAACTTTGAGACCCTGTTTCAAAATAAAGAATAAAAAATAGGGCTGGGGGTGTAGCTCAGAGGTAAAACGCCCCTGGGTTCAATCCCTGGTACCGCAAAAAAAAAAAAAAAAAAAAAAAAAAAAAAAAAAAAAAAAAAAAAAAAAAAAAAAAAAAAAAAAAAAAAAAAATTGAAAGATCTGTGAAACTCAATGAACCACTATTTCCCAAATAATCCAAGAAAGTTACAACCTTGCACCTGGGTAAAAGATGTATCCAAAGTGGAGTTTAGCCTAATAGAAAACAAAAAGTCTGTTGATATGTTTCGGATACCATATTGCAATTAGCCTTTAAAAAATTTCCACTTGCCGAGTTTTGATATGTCAAAGGTAGGTATCCACGATTCTCTGAAAATGCTATCAAATGCTTCTCTTTTCCACCTGTGTACGTGAGACCAGGTTTTCTTTACTTCAACAAAAGCAGTGTATCAGACTGAACGGAGAAGCCAGGTATTAAGATATTTTCCAAAATGTAACAATAAGTCACTCTTCTAATCTTTCTTGTTTTCAAAGACATTTTTCTTAAAAGTGTGTGATGATAACAAGTAATGGGCTTAAAATGATTTATTTTAGATATGCTAGTGTTTGAATGTTTTGCTTGGTTTTTGGTTTCTGTTACAGTACATTTCCACATAACAACAGCCTCTTTGGGGTCGTTAATGATGTCCAGGAGTATCAAGAGTGCCACCTTGACTGGTCCACGTCACACGGGGGCTCCCAGATCTCAGAGGTCCATTAGGGGTGCAGTAGTTCCCAACAGGCTCAGGCCCACTCACTGGGCAATTCACAAACGGCTCAACCCAAAGGGTCCTTGAGAAAATATTTTTTTATGCCCAGCTGCTTATCTGGTGACCAATACCATTATGTAAGTGAGCTGGGTATGGTGGTGTATGCATGTAACCCCAGCTACTTGGGAGGCTGAGGCAAGAGGAACACACGTCCGAGATTGGCCTGGGCAGCCTAGTGAGACCCAACCTCAAAAAAATTAATAATAATAAAAAAAAGTAAATGTAGTGATCAGCTGTCAACTTGAAGATTTTCTTTGTGGCAGAGATTCAACTCTAGCATATCCTCATATTCAGTTTGTTCACGCACAAATCCCTGCCACAATTCCAGCCACAGTTTGCACACAGTTTGCGCATACGCAAGCACACGTGTACACTTTAAAAGCCGATCCAGGGGCTCAAATGCATGGCGTTGACATGAAATTTGAGAACGTTCTGATGAAACAGATTTGAAACACACGCCAAGAGGCCCAAGGAGCTAGCCGTCTGCTAACTGGGCTCTCATCTTCTCATCCGAGAGGGCAGCGTCAGGCTGGGGACACGATCCAAGGCCCTGGCTGGACGGCTAGCCTGCCTTCCTTCCTTCCTTCCTTCCTTCCTTCCTTCCTTCCTTCCTCCCTCCCTCCCTCCCTCCCTCCCTCCCTCCCTCCCTCCTGGCTGGATGGCTAGCCTTCCTCCCTCCCTCCCTCCCTCTCTCCCTCTCTCCCTTTCTCCCTCCTTCGCTCCTTCCCTTCCTTCCTATTGAACCCAGGGGCATTCTACCTCTGAACTATCTGGGGACACAACCCAAGACCGACCTTCCTTCCTTCCTCCCTCCCTTTCTTCCTTCCTGTACTGGGGATTGAGCCCAGAGACATTCTACTTTTGAGCTATACTGTAGCCCTTTTCATTTTTAACTTTTGCAACAGGGCCTTGCCAAGTTGCTGAAGCTGGTCTTGATCCTGCTGTCCTCCTGTCTCAGCCTCCCAAGTACGAGGATTACAGGCGTGCGCTACTGCGGCCAACTGACCCAGCTCTTCCCACTTCACTGCCTCCTCTAGGATGAGACCCAGGCCTACATGCAGCCCTGAACCTGCAGATGAGGCTGACAGAGGGTACAGGTGTGCCTCCCTTCTGCTCCCTCCAGAGGGCGGCCTTGCTGGACATTGCTCACTGATCCAGAGAGCTAGAGACTACTAGTTCCAGGCAGGCTCTGCAAAATGAACCTTGCCCTTTGTTTATTTTTGTTATTTATTGGTATTGGGGTTTGAACCCAGGGGCATTCTGCCTCTGAGCTATACCCTCAGCCCTTTTTTAAAAATTTGAAACAGGGTCTAAGTTGTGGAGGGTCTTGCTAAGTTGCTGAGGCTAGTTGTGAACCTGTGATCCTCCTGTCTCAACCTCCCAAGTACTGACTGGGATCACAGGTGTGCACCACCACCCAGCGAACCTTGCCTTTTAAATGGAGCTGGGAGGCAGGTCCTATTCCATTCCTGTGAACGCCATGACTCTCCCCCAAAACAGCGACCATGATGGTACCCGGGGTGCCCATTGCCAATGACGAGTTGACTCAATGTTGTGTAACACCACCTCATCCATCTTCTCGCCAATGAATTTTTATTTTGATTTCTATTTTTCTTTTGAAGTTTACTTTGTGCATGTCTCCCCCTGTTGAAATGAGTCAAGATCTTGGTGTGGTTCTTGTTTATAAAAGCTTCTAATTTTGAGTGTAGGAATGAGCGCGCCTCCTCCCTGCAGGCCTTCTAAACCTCAAAGCTGATTTAAATTCCTGAGCTCGAGGCACTGTATACATGGATCACTCTATATGCGTTGTTCTGTGACTTAGTTTTCAATCATATATTTTGAAAACTACATGGTGTCTATATATAAAAATCCCATGAAATATTCAGTGTTAAAAATTATGTCAAATGCCAAACATACACATCCTTTGGTCCTCTACATGTTGACAGTTTATGCTATTTGTCTGTTTTCCCTTTAATGTGGATTTAAAATATTTAGTCAGGCCGGGCATGGTGGTGCACGCTTGTAATCCCAGTACTTGGTAGTCGGAGATCGGAGGATCCAGGTTTGCACCCAGCCTCAGCTACTTAGTGAGGCCCTCTGCAACTTCGTGAGACCTGGTTTCAAAATAAAGTATAAAAAATAGGGCCGGGGGTGTAGCGTGGAGGTAAAACACCCCTGGGTTCAATCCCCGGTACCGCAAAAAAAAAAAAAAAATTTAGTCAAGTGTATCATTAGTTCTTTCGTTTTTGTCATTAGAAACACTCCTGTAACCGAATTCTCCGTTCTCTTCCTGCACCTCACTAGTTAAAAACTTCAATCTACATCTTAGTCTTGTCTAAAGACAAGGGGCAAGCAATTCTTTTCACTTTTCTTATCAATGACTTCCTGTTTCCACAGAAACGTGAAATGCTTTTGTTTGGTGGCAGCCCCAGCTTTTAGGCATTATAGAGTAACATTTAATTTATAAATGTGAAAAGACATTTAACTTATAAATGTGCAAAGACTTCGTTCTGTGGCAGCCTCAGCATTAGGCATTATAGAGTAACATTTAATTTTCTTTCTGACGTGTGTAGCCCTTCTTTACACATGACCTGTAGAAGCAATAATAGACCCTCAGAAAGGCAGAATGTCTTATTGCGACTGCTAGTTTATATACAACTTGATGGCATTGTCTTCCTACTCAACAATTTCCTACTTTACAGTTTGGACACCTGTGAATTCAGCTTTTTTCAATATCTACATCCGTGTTTTTCCTTCCTTAAACAATAATAGAAAAATGACAGACCAGGAATTTGAGAATTAGATGGGATCTAGACATCATGTGGCTCAAGGTTTACAGTTCTACAAATGAAGAAATTTAGGTCCAGAGAAGGAAAGGGATGTGGCCCAGGCCACACAGGATTTGGCAGTGGGGATGGGAAAAGGGTCCAGGAGTCTGGGCTCTCCTGGGGCTGACTTCCACAGATGGCTCTAATAATTCCGGGTTCTTGACTGTCCCCCCTTCAAGCTGAAGGCTGGTGAGATACCCCAAACCACAAGGGTCCCCAGATCTCCCCTCTTGGATCCCCATACGCCCCACCATACAAAGGCAGTGATCCACAATGAAGAGAAAAGATATTTAATTATTTCTCTGTCTAACTTCTTAAAGCGCTCAAAGTGTTTTCACAAGTGCAAGGGGAGGGATTGTTCTCAGCCAACATTACCAGCGATTCCGACACACGCAAAAAAACTCCAAACCACCGTGCTTTATACTTACTTTTAATTTCTGCACTGAAAAAGAAAAGGAAGGTAGAAATGATGACAAATTACAGCGACTTCACCTCTGCGCTTAAATTAACCTTTGCTCTTGGGAGCAGAGCGGGAGACAGAACATGGAAGCGTGGTGGGGAAGGAGACCAGGACGCCTCAGTCTGGCGGACAAGGGCCCTAAACGCCTGGACACGGTCTGTCAGCACGGTAGCTCAGGAACACGACAGGCAACAGTTAAGATAGGTTAAAAAAAAAATCCACGATTCCAAGCACAAAATTTGACGAGATACATCCAAGGTTTCATGTGTCCCGTGACCCGGGGCGGCTTCCTGGAGGCAGCTGCGTGGCGACACTAAGAGGAGACTGCTCTCCATAGCGAGGCTTGTTGAGCGGCCCCACGCCCGCCTGCCTCTGGCTGGTGCAGGAGAGGGAGCCGCGTGCCCTGCCTGACCTCCCGGCAGACCGCAGGGCTGCGGCTCTGTGCTTTGGAGGCTGCTGCCTCTGGAATGTTCCGCGTTCTCAGGTCTGGCTGGGTGGTGGGTTTTTAGTCACGCTCCACACACTATTTAAGTGCTCACTTTATTTTTCATGTGCAAACTGTTACTGTCTAAAGCTTTCAGAAGGACGTGTACAGACACGGACACCCTGCAGAGAGGCGAGGGTGAGCAGAGGCCTCCTCCCTCCTGAGGCGGTCAGGAGGGCAGGCGCCGGGGCAGGGGCGTTACAGAAATAGTTAGAGAAATATGTTCCGCTGCAGTTAAACTCTAGTCCCTGATTCGGTCCGCGGGCGGGCGGGCGCGTCGTCCTCAGTAGGTGATTGTCCACTCCTTGACGGAGGCGTCGTGGGAGGTCGTGACCAGCGTGTGCTCGTCCAGCCAGGCCAGGCTGCTGACGTGGTGTAGCCGGTGTGCATCTGGGGAGAAAGGGCGCAACTTAAGGAAAAGCCCACTCCTCTGCTTCTACGCGCATCTGGGACTAGGAAGAGGGAACCACTGGTGCCTAAGTCACCCACAGGTCCCCAGAACCAACCAGAGCGGCTGCAAGTCAGACCCTCGCCTTCTTCAGAAGGACGAGCCTGGAAGGACAGGAGGTGGGGAGAGGCACGCTCAGCCTCGCGCTACTGACGGGCTGGTGGCTGCCGGCTGTGCACCGCAGGGCCATGAGCAGCGTCTCTTTCTCCAAGCCCCAACACGAAAATGCCCCCTCCCTCCAAGAGAGTGAAAATACCTTTCTTTTTATGTATAAAGCAACAAGATTCATGTAAGACATAAACAGATACACTCAGTCCTTAGTATCTGGGTTCTGCATCTGCCAACTCGACCAGCCAAGGGTCGAAACAAAGCTAGGCCCACGATGGCCATGTCTTACTGAATATGTACAAACGTGTTTTTCTTGTCATTGTTCCCTAAGCAATACAGCATAATAACTTCATATAGCACTTACACTGTATTAGATATTATAACTCATATAGAGATGATTTAGTGTATGGGATAATGTGCATAAGTTACATGCAAATACACCATTTTATGTGAGATGCTGGAGATCCTGGGATTTGGTATCCCAGGTCCTGGAACCACCCCTGAGGGATGACTATACAGTGTCACCGGCAGTATTAGAACCAGGGTTTGGGGTGGTGGTGACACTGAATTATGGGCCAAGAAACACAGGGTTGGGGGCTTGTCTGACTTCCCCTCTGTGAGTCACACTACAGGAGACTGGATTGCAGTCTCTCCTCTACCCATTCTCGACTCCGGCGGTGAGATGCCTGTGCCTCCGCAGCCCTTCCTATTAAGCCCAGGGAGTCTCCCGGTTCAGGAAGGGGCGCCCATTGGCTCTGCTCCCCTAGCCTGGGACAGCAGCCAGGGTGTGGGCGGGAGTCACCTTGGATCTTGACTCTGGTTTCCGGGTCGCTCAGGGTCCAGACGTATACCATCATGTCCATGCCGCCAGAGGCAAAGTGCTCATTGTCCGGTGACCAGGCCAGGCAGACGATTTTTGCATGGTGTCCATAAAAAACATTGTTCTCCTGGTTGCAGGTTAAAAACAGAGAGGTGGAAGGTCAGGCCCAGCCCGGCATTACCGCATGTCCTCTCAGCCGTCCCTCGCAGGGAGGGGCCGCGACCCGAGTGCATACTCTACACCAGGTGGCCCTGAGCCCACTGCCTCCTCGTGGTTACCACACAAACTGCAGCCCGAGAGCCTCTGCCATGGGTCCTCCCGGCCCGCGCAGCCGGCTCAGGACAGCGGGCGCACCTCCCACTCACCGAGTAGCCGTCAGCCACGCTGAACACCGTGACCACCTTGCTGGCATCACACACGGCGAGGAAGGCGCCATCGTTGGAGTAGGCGATGTCTGTCACGGGGCCCTTGGCTTCCAGCAGCTTGCCCTCGTCCTTCAGAGTGGAGCCCAGGATGGAGTACACGCGGACATGACCATCCTGCGGGGGCAGGGAGGGAGTCACTCCCTGGCATGTACCGCACCCCCTCTTTTTTGGAAGGAAGGAACGGTCAGACCACCAGTGAGGAAGAGCCTTTCTTCTGCCCATGGGTCTGTGGGCACCAGCATGCATCCCGGACCCCAGCTGCCAGGGGAGCTGGTCCTTCCTCCCAAGGCACCAAGGGCGTCCCCTAAAGTCCTTTAGGAGCTCTCTGCTTCCTCCCGTCCTGGGCAGAGCAAAACGTGACCCTGGCCTCCCCACTCCAATTCTGTGTCAGGTGCTGACTGGAGAGGGCACTACACACGCAGCCCTCCTGGCCCTGCAGCGCTGCCAGCGCCCTTGGCGGGCGATCCCTCCCTGCCCAAACCCGGCAAGCTTCCCGTCACCCTGTGCTCAGGCAGGACACATCTGCTCTCTAAAGGAACATGCCGTCTACCCCAGGGTGCCCCATTCACCCCGGGCTCTCACATCTCAGTCACTGCAGGGCCCCACCCAGGGCCTGGGCCAGGCCTGAACAAAGCAGGGACGCCCGACAAGTAGCACCCCGGCGCTGTCGGGTCTTTGGGGTCTGTAAGGTGCTGGCACAACGGAACAGAGCCGCGTTCCAGGGTTGCCCAGGTTGCTAAGGGCACACAGCAAACAACGGAATCAACCACCAAGTGTCCAACATTGGCTCAATGAGCCGCGGGACACCCACTTGCTGGAACGTCACAACATCACTGAAATGAACGAAGACCTAAACCTGGCCTTTGCCCCTGCCAAGGACCTGCTGCTCACCCCTCACCAACAGGCCAATGTGCCAGAGGGTGGCTGGAAAGGGCCGCTGAGGCCAGCGGGGTGGGGGGAATGGCGACAGGCCCAGAGGAGCCCCAGGAGCACAGGCCATGGGGCCAGCGGGAACAGCGTCTGGCCCAGGAGCGCACAGGAGAGCTGGGAAGGCAGCCCACACCCTCAGGGCGCGGCGCAGAGTGGCCTGCGGGGCTCAGGACAGAGGGCGTGGACAGACACAGCACGTGGGTTACTTTGGCCACTTAGCCAGTCAAAGAAAACACATCTACGTGTCCTCAGACCACTGAGGATGGTGATGCCAACAGTGGTGGATAAAATGATGGCTATCGTTTGCAGGGTTAAGGCCGTTAACGTGAATGAGGCTACAGCAGGTCTAACCAGGCCACACGAGCCCTAGCTGGAAAGAGAGGACGGCTTTTGGGGCCAAGGGTGGCTCCCCGACTCCCTTGGGGGAGACAGCTCTGGATGACCCCTGGGTCCTTGGTCCTGTACTCTACTACAGGCTAAATGGGCCCAAGGTCGTAAGTGGGACCGTGTGGTGGGCAGGCGGAGTGTGCACTTCCCACGAGGCTGAGCCCTGCCCATGGGTTGGCCCTCAAACCCTGGACAGCTCTGGGAGAAAGCTCATCAGCATCTGCACAGCGGCTTCCTGGGGCCTCAGCTGGCTCCCCCAGGGCTTCAAAGGTGTGCCTGCCCTCCGGCTGCAGCACTGGCTAACCAGAGGCACGGCTCACCGAGGGCTGGGAGGATGGCAGGAGCTGGGTGGACAGCACCACGGCGAGACCTGGCCTGGCAGACACTGCTCTGCACCCACAAACCGCAAAGGACACGAGGTTCACACTGGGGACAAACAGAAGCTCAAGGAAAACTGCGAAATGGCCCACAAGCATCGAGAAAACACTTTCCCTGCCTCCTGCCACCTGTGAGCGGGGCCCCACAGGGACCCAGGGGACAACATCCTGCTTCAAGTGCAGCTCCCTCTTATCCCTCGCAGGGCTGACCCCCAACTGCCAAGCTTCCCCTCGGGGCCTCCCCGAGCTGCTCACCACCCTCACTGCCAGGCCCTGGGCTCCTGCAGACTGTGGTCACGCTGTGGCCCAGCCAGCCCCGGGCACGTACAGCGCACTTGCTCAAGGTTTACAATGCAAAGACCACAGTGCAAGCGCTCCCGCTCATTTTCACCTCCCACCCCACCCAGGGCTGCAGTGCAGGCTGACGCACCTCTGGAGTCGCTGCCTGCCTGTCTGCCTGCCACAGGAGACCCACCAAAAGACTGTGAGCCCACGCGAGCCAGGCCAGGCCAGCCAGGCCACACCCCTGGGCTGCTGTTTCCTCCCCACCTCCCTGGGACTCACACTGCTTATGCAGTCCCCGAATCTAAGGTCAGAGGGCACAGGGGAAAGGAAGGGCCTTACCGAGCCCCCGACAGCCACCGTGTCCCCGCCGGGGTGCACCGCCACGACTTCAGGCTCGTAGCCGGGGCTGTCGATGCTGAAGCACTTCTTCTGGTCCTTCAGCAGGACAATCTGCAAGACACGGGCAGCGGCCTCTCGTTGACAAATGCTCTGCAAAGGACGGGGCATCCGGCCACGGCCCTGGGCTCAGCCACACCCCGGGTTCAGCCCAGCCTCGGGACCCAGCTCTTTCCTGCCTTATCAGCCAGGCACAGAAAATGACAGGCGCCTTCACTCAGGGTCTCAGGGATGTTGGCTGCCACGCGCCATCATACATTATGATCAACTGCAGCTTCCGGAAGTCTGAGTGTCAGACAACGTGCGCAGTGAGTGAGCTGGCTGAGTGGGTTCCCCGAGGACACGAGGGTAGAGGCAGCTGGCGGGAGGGCCCGGTCTAAAGCGACGATGGCAGTGGCACAGCACGCAGGGATCCAGGTTCAAGCTCCTCGGGTCAGAGGAACCAGTCGGGGCTGTCAGCATGTGTGTCAGGCAGCGGGGACATGGAGTGGCGCCTGAGCGACAGGCAACACTGGGCACCCAGTGCCCGGCGTCTGTCCTGGGTCCTGTGTGCCCCACAGCGGGGGCCTGTAGGCCAGCCGCATCCCGGCTGCCCTGCGGTGCGAGGAACGCTGCTGCTCAAGGCCTAGGAGACCCGGCCTATTCTGAGAGGGACAGGCCAAGCCACACGGATTTCTGTCCTTAGATTGTTACTGTACCAATCTGATCCTAGCCCAACCACTTACTGGCCACGGAGAGTTCACAAATGGTCGTGAGCCTGCTTCCCATGGGATAAGAACCCAATGGAGCGTAGACCTCATGAAGGAGAAACTGAACACTCGAGATGAAGACGGTCCTTGTGCAGGGAGCACAGCGAGCAGCTCACGCCACTGAGCAAGCGCTACGAGACTAACGAGGGGGCTTCAGTTCTCGGAGACAGCGGCGACCAGCTCCGCCACGGCGCGGGGAAGAGAACGGGCTACAGAGCTCCGGCCGCATGCCCAAGGCCCCGCTGCCCTACACCTACCTTCCGGCCTGAGGCACAGGGCGGGGGCTCCATGTACTGACCCTCCTCCTCCTGCCCCTGGCTCTGACTCACAGGATGCCTCCCAAACAGCACGGCCTTCCATGACAGTGTTGGTCCCATCGTAGCTCTTCCTGAGCCATCATCGGCTGACTCTAAGTGCACCCCCCACCAGGGACTTCCGTGTCCATGTTGGGGGGCTGGACGCAGCGCCCCACTGCAATGCACTACGGCAGCTGTCTCGGGAAGCACGCGCCTCACTATCCACACTGTCTTAAGGACCTCCTGCCTGGCAGGTGAAAATGAGCGCGGAACTGCCCAAACGTGCCTGAGATGAGACGGGAACCCGGCTCTCCTGATGTAACAGGCCTCGCGACCTATGGCTGGGCCTCTGCAGAGGTCCTCACCGGGGTGGGGGTCATGGATGCCCCTAGAGAATGAGGTGGGTCACAGCAGCTTGGGAGAAGGCTCATACAGTTCCTCGGGGTCTCGGGGCCCCTGGGAGCCTGTTCCCTGGTGCGCTAGCTAGGACACTGCAGGGGCTTTTGTCAGAACCTCCCCAGCAGCAGGCGGCTGGACCCCTACCTGCGGCCCCTGGGGTAATCCTCACGGAGCCTAGATGCCAGGTCAGCCCAAGACGACCACACGTCACAGGTGCGGACACTGAGGCGGGAGGCAGGGAGGGCTGTGCTCCAGGCCCAGTGCAGAGAAGTCTCACCGAGCTCTCCTCCATGGCCCGCAGAGCCAGGTGTTCCGCCACCAAGGCTGGAGGCAGAGCTCTGTGGAGCGGCAGCTCCCACCCCGAGGCGCCCCGTGCTGTGTATTCCTTTTGTACCCCCCTGGCCATCCAGGCTGTTTGCAATAATTACTTGGCAGGGAGTTCTTATTATCTGGGACACACAGAAATCCATTCTCCCTGAAGCAATTAGGTTCACAGAACAAGGGAGGGCGGGTGGACTCTGAACAGCAGCTTTCTTCAGCAGGGTTTGTCACTGGTGCCAGTGGGGTCTCCATCACCACCTGCCTTCCCTGTTGACACACAGGACGCCCCGGCCACTGACAAGTGACATGTGTTACGGAGCAGAATTCTCTATCAAGTGGGTCAGCTGTGGATCTGTCAAGGGCACTTTGTTCCAGAAATTCCCAAAGAGAAGTTATGCCAATGGCGTCCGTGTGGCAGTGAGGACCCACTCGGCCCGCGTCACCCTAGGTCATGGGGTCTCGGCAACGTCAGCAGGCGGCTCTAGGCCTCAGCCTCCCCGTGGGTACAAGAACTCGAGGTGTGCGAAGAGCCCACTGCATCCTCAGGATCACCCGAGTCTGTGAAGGACGAGAACACTAAAGCCTGGCACGAGCGAGTGGAAGCCTGATGCCGCACGGCTCCACGTCCAGACCTCATGGGCGGGCGGGCATGCCTGCAGCGTGGCCCGATGTTTTCAGATCCCAGCTCTGCCCTTTTCCCGGCCATACGGTGGGCAGCAACTTACCCCGCTGTGCCTTCATTTCCTCATCTATAAAATGCGGGCAATACTCTACCCAACTGGCAGGACGCGGGGAGGATGACACGGGCAAATGCACGTGAAGCCCTCGGCACGGCACACCCGAGCCTCAGCAGCAACACCGGCTACGGCTGCTGCCAAGTGGGACACACGTGGGATGCAGAGGCCAGATGCCACGTGGCCGGAAGCTCCAATTACTCCACTACTTCCGGCCCCAAATTAAGCCGGATCCATACCTGCCCAATGCACACGACCACAGCATATCCCCCAGGGCCGACGGCTATGCACTTTGGTTGAATGTCCAGTTTCACAACTCCTTGTCCACTGTTTGGAGAGAAGGAAAAACATGTCACTTCCACATTTAAGTGGCTCAGTGTGGGCACCTGATATATACTTAATACAAAACCATAACCAAGCCATTTAAGAGAAAAGAGTCCTACTAACATCTAAATTTGCCGAACATGAGCAATTTGCTAAGTATGGGTGTTAAAAGGACCCCTTACTCTGGAGCCAAGGTCACAGATCATGTCCTCCAGGTGAAACAGGCCCCAGGCAGGACAGGGGTCACGACGGGGTCTACACAAGCAGCGGGGCAGGAGACGGTCGGTCCCAGAAATGGGGACAAAGGGGTGTGGAGGCTTTGCCGCGGTCTGTGAGTGCTTCTTCCCAAGTCAGCGCCCTGGAATGCTCCCTCCAATGCCCTTGCCTGCACTTGGAACTTCCAGTCGCTTGTTAACAGCTACCTTTCTGGCTCTAATGACTGTTAATCAAAGGTACCAGAGCAAAACCAAGGAAATAGCATCTCTGAATGGGCGCGGCGCATGTGTGTCACCTGTGAGCAGGATGCTCCTTGTACTGAGCACCTGCGAATGCCAGGCTCCTGCAGGGGCCTCACTTCACCCTCCAGTGGCTGCGATGCCACTGTCACCTGGCACGCTCCCAATAGGCGGGAACTGCCACCTGCTGCCTGCTTTCAGGGCAGCGTCTACACTGGTCACTGTCTATGAGCCACATAGGTTTCCTGGATCCTGTAGCTCAGTACCTGACAACAGCAGGACAATGCTCAGAAGGAAAAGCACAGAGCAAATGCAAATGCAGTGCCACCGAGAATAGTAACTACTGCCGACACGGGCTGTCATGGGCATCTGGGGCTCACCGTGGAGCCCTCCTGCCCCCCGCGCCCACGCGCAGCTCTCACCTGTAGTCCTTTAGTGTGAGGTTGGTGTACCGAACCGTGTCGTCCATGCTGCAGCTGACGAGCTGCCCAGACTCGTCCACAGTCATCCTGGACACCTGATTTGTGTGGCCTTTCCCAGAGAAGGAGTCGTTCTCCCCGGTCTCTGAATCCCAGTAATGTGGGATGGGGTTAAGGAGAAGCCGAGCCACCAAGACAGTGGGCCTGCCCCTCTGGGAGGCCACAGCCAGCCCCTCCTTCCAGCAAGTCGGGAAGAGCAGCACGCCACAGAGAGGATGCAGGCAGCTCGTAGATGCTTACCCACAGTTCGGAAAGCAGATGCAGTGGTTAGCCAGGAAGATGGCCCGACTGGAAAGACAGTGGGCCAGTTCAACCCGGGACCATGGCAGAAACAGCCCAACCCAACCGCCTGTATTAACTCGGCCACGTAAGGCCAAGTTCTCAGATCATAGAACCGTACTGGTTTGATAGCTAATACAGGCTGAGCATCCCTAATCCAAAACGCTTAAAAATCTGAAACTTTTTGAGTGCAGAGACGATGCCACAAGTGAAACACTCCACACCCGACTTCATGATTGTCACACATTAAGATTACTGTGTAAAATCATCTTCAGGATATGCGTGTAAGGTGTGCATGAAACAAATGAATTTTGTGTTTAGACCTGGGTCCCATGCAAATTTACAGATGCAAACATCCCAAAATCCCAAGTCCAAAACACTTCTGGTTCTAAGTATTTCAAATAAGGGATGCTCACTGACCACAAACTACTTCTGCGACAGCCCCCGAGGTGGCGCCTGTGGCGATGGGACAGCACCACGTGCAGGGCGGACAGTTCAGATGAAGTTGCTGTCCACTGGGACTGGACAGGTGGGCCAGCATTGCATGTGCGTTTTCTGTAACAAAGTCAGGCTTAGGACCTTCTCGGGGAGGCTGGCTGTGTACCTAGCTCAGCGATGGTCGCCCAGGGGCCACTGAGTAACAGCCTGGGCTGACCTACCTTTCCAGGGGCCAGCGTGTGGATTCTGAGCCTGAGGTGCCCCGGTACAAGATGTGGCTTAAGTCATGAGATGCTGCTTTTATACTGACAAATGGGAATCTTATTTTGAGTAGATTATTGCTCCCGGGGAAGCCAGATATGTACCCCAAGGCTGACACTGCTGGGACCGTGTGCCAGCCAGGCCGGAAGGACACAGTGAAGTCTGTGTGCGGTGACAGTGGAACAGGAGGGGCAGCACCAGGAGGGAGTAGCACCAGTGGCCCACCGAGACCTGACATAGGAGGCCGAGTCCTAGAGCCTTCTCTGTTGCCAGCTGTGACGCTTTTCCTTATGTCCAGTGGGGCAGAGGGGGCTCATCTGTCGCTTCTCTAGAACAGGGAACCTCCCTGGATCTTGTGAACACCCCCGAGCCCTGCAGAGTCGAGGCAGGGTTTCTAGGTGTGGAGCTGGGGGACAGCGTCCTCCAGGAGAGACAGCAGCACATAGACAAGAGGATGTCTAAGCAGAGGGTAGCTGCTGACCAAGGGGGAGAAGTACTGGCAAGGGACAAAACAAAAGCAGTTCCAGCCCACTGCATGTTGTACGCAGGAGCCTGCAGACCAGGCCCCGGGGTCCAGACAGTCCTGCGGCCTGGTGGTTTGTTCCATGTCCCAGGGAAAGGACAGCAGAAGCCTTCACAGCAAGGAGAAGTCCCAGGCAAGGGAGCTTGCGAGGGGCCGCGAAGAACCTCCAGCTCTGCTGCTGACTGGCCAGGAGTCTGGGGACGACAGTCCCTTATCTCTTTGAGCTTCCATTTTGCCATTTTTAAAACAAGGGAACACTACAGAAGGGGTTCCAAGTCCTTCTGAATTCTAGGACTCGATAAGGACAAGGCTGTGATAAGGACAAGGTTGGCACCGATCGCCAACTCAAGTTCAGAGAAGGCAAGCAGCGCGCAGGCTGCACAGCGGGACGGGCCCTGTCGGGCCAAGGCTGCGGTGTCTCCTCAGCCTGAGGCCCGGAGCTGATGAGGCCCAGCTACAGACACAGGTACCAGAGGCCAGCGCTGCTCGGAACACGGAGCTGGGGCTGGTGCCACCTGGCTGGCCTGGCCTCCAGCACTGTGGGCACAGGAAATCCCCTTCTCTGCCAGCGACTTCGGCCAGCTCCATGAGTCAAAGGATATTAATGTGTCCGTCGTGGCTCCCAGAGTAGATGTAGGACTTGCCGCCATTTTTGTGCACCGTCAGACACTGGATTGATTTACTGTGACCCTGTGGAGGAGATAATCGGGGCAGGGTGAGCTGAGGACTCCTGCCCTGCCCTCTGCTAGCTACTGTCAGCTGTTTTCTGGGTGAGGGAGGAGAAGCTGCTCTCAATGTGTGCTGAGACCCTGGCAGCAGCCCCCGTCCCACACACCTTCCACTAACGTGCAGTCAGCCTTCCCCCAGCCAGCCAATCACCTGAGGGGCTCTCTCCACTCCGCCCCTCCCCCTCCCAGGCAGCTGACCCCCACCTGGACCGAGGACAGGGTCCACACCAAAGCAGCATCTATGCACTGAACACGTGCACACTGGCCTGTACCTACCCCCCCTCAAGCCGCTCCACCTGCCACAGATGAGCAGACCACCTGGGCTCCACTTCGCAGAGTAAGACGCCATGACGGGGTGACTCAGCAGGTACCCGGCGCTCACACAATGGGGCTGCCCATGCAAGCTTCAGCCCTGGCTGGTGAGGCTGCTTCTCTCCCAAATCAGCTGAGGGCTCCGCACCCACTCCAACCTCCCTGACCGCGGATGCGGGGACTGCGTGCATGCGCGTCTACAAGCAGACAGCTGCCTCCAGAGACGCATTCAACCTCTTCTATCACTGCTTCTGGGACAAATCCCTGGTGAGGTGTGGTCAACCACACCCTCCCTGGCCTCTCTGTGTTCTTTATCAGCAAGCCCAACTGCCACTTGGCACACGTCATGCCCAGGGCTGTCTCCCGGGAACTTTCCAGGCATTCTGTAGATTTCCACTTGTTGCCACAATATGGCATTTACCCTCAGAGAAAGGTTCACTAGTTCTTAGTGAGACTGAAGAACCAGTGGGCAGACAGGGAGTCATGGCCATTTTCCAGGGGAGACTCATCATATGTCCCAGTAAGAGGTCTGATGAGCCAGGAGCTGGCCTCTCCCAACAGTGTCCTGCCTGGCCTGGTACTCAGGGTGGTCCTCAGGCCAGCAGGGGCCTCGTCGGGAGCCTCGGGCTGCCTGGCCTGCTGAATCAGAAGTGCTCAGCAAGACGCCCGGGGAGCTGTGTGCCCACTTCTGCCTGGAGCAGCCTCCTCTGGGAACTCGAGAGGCAAACTCTGAGACCCAGGCATGCTGTTCCAGGTGTCCCCGCTGCGGCCGAGGAACTTTACAAAGCCGACTCTTGAGGAACCCTCAGGCTCGAGAGCCCCCCTCCCCCAACGCCATCCCCAGAGCCCCTGCCGAGCCACCCAAGCCGCCAGGAAGGCCTTCTCAAAACTCCCAGGGGAGGCTGACATGTGACCAGGGCTGGAAACATGTCCCAAGCCCAATCTTCTCCTGGGCTCACACGTGTGGCCCAGCACCAAACACCTCCTGTGCTGCATCAGGCAAGTGTTCTAAGACTGGTATGTAGTTTCTCTTCTAACAACTCTAGGAGTCCTCAAGATGCTAATGATGGCCAAGCGATGCTAGTCTGGCTCCACAAAGTTAGCAGTAGAGACTTTAAGCAGGAGCAGAAGTGCCAGCCAGGCCAGACACAGGGAGCCATGGGAAAACTGCTCTGGGCAGAGGGTGCTGGCCGGCGGCTAGACCTGAATCTCTCATGCACAATTTCTCAGCGTCATACTTGGAGGCCCAGCAAAGCAGCGTAGGTCTCTGGAAGCCCCCAGGCACAGCCCCGGCCTCTAGGCTGCACACCCCTCCCCTTCCCACTCGGCACCCTGGGCTGGGACCTGACACAGAGACTCCCAATTCCCCGTCCGCAGGGCCAGCGCCCAGTCTCCCCACCAAGAGCCACTCCCAGAGGGGCCAGGGAGGCCACTTCCTTGTGCACAAGCTCGCTATAACATGGGGATAATGACCCCCCCCCCCCAGTTCAGCCCTTCTGAGATGCTGTTTTCACAACTGCAGCAGCCGGGCCGCAGGGGTGAGGGAGTGCCAGGGTCTCCATCCACGGCAGCTTCAAATGGGAGCCCTACTAAGTCTCAGCTGCCGGGATGGGGTGTGTGGCACAGAACCTGGCGGCGGAAACCCCTCCCTTAAAAGTGCCGATCAGCCGGGCGTGGTGGCGCAGGCTTGTAATCCCAGTACTTTGGGAGGCGGAGACCGGAGGATCCGAGTTCGCGGCCAACCTCAGCGCGCATGCGCGGGTGCGCGCGATTTATCTCTCTCCTCTCTCCTCTCTCTCTATCCCCTTCTCTCTCCCTCTCTCTCTCTCTCTCTCTCTCTCTTTCCCTGTCTCTCTCTCTCTCTACCTAGTGAGTCCCTCTGCAACTTCGTGAGACCCGGTTTCAAAAATAAAGCATAAAAAAATAGGGCCGGGGGTGTAGCGCGGAGGTAGAACGCCCCTGCGTTCAATCCCCGGTACCGCAAAAAAAATAAATAAATAAAATAAAAAAGTGCCGATCAGTCATTAGAGGGGTCACCCACAGGGCCTACCAGACAGGAAGGGTGACCCTGAGTTCCAAGCAGATGGAGCCCTGAGGACACACGAGGGCCCCTGCCACACCTGGCTGCAGGTGTCCTGAGGTCAAATTGGAGGCAGAAACCCATCCAGCCAGTGGAACGAGGGTCCTGCAGCAGCTGGCCTGAGTGAGAGCTCCTGGCTCCCGCTCCCCACCGCTCCCACAAACCTCGTACTCATGGGCCCATCGGAGTCACACACATGTCCACAGTCCAGGTCTGAAGGGTGTGCTCCGGCCCCCACATCCCCCTGCTCCCCCACCTCATCCTCCACGACGCTCCGCATCCCGCCCGGCTCAGCGTGTTCAGGTCCTGCCTTGCAGCCGTGCACGGCACAGCCTGTGGGTCCTAACGAAGGGAGGCCAAGCCCCTCAGGAAGTAACACCACTGTAGATCAGGGGCGTGGGGCTGGCTGTCCCAGCAAAGCCACCGGCATCCTGCCCGTCTGACAAACGCTGAGGGCCGAGGGGTCCCGGGGTCACCTCTGTAGCTTCCACTCGGCCTGCCCTCAGCTCCCCAGAGCCAGCCTCACCTTGATGACCCGCAGGGGCTTGCTGGGGTTGTTCCTGTCCAGGTAGTTGATGTAGCCAGACAGGGAGATGCTGAGGAGGTGGTCCTTCTGCCACAGGCAGCCCAGCTGCTGGTCCAGAACGTTGGAGCCCATGGGAAAGGTGCTGACGACGGAGTTCACGTTGACGTCCCAAATCTTAGAGGTTTTGTCTCCGGAAGCAGAAAGCAAGTGGGTGCTATCAGGGCTCCAGCTAATCTACTCAACAGAAAGAGGGTGCCAAGTGTCAGAGGATTCCAGAGTATAAGAGACCCCGGAAGGTAGTGTGTCCACAGCCCTACCTCTGAGCAGGGAAAAGCAAAGCCCAGGAGGGTGGACCGCCAGCCCCAGGGCTCCTGCCACCTCGCAGTGACCGTGACGCTCAAAATGAGCATCAATGACTACGGACAGACAGCCAAATGACAACCAGCACATCAGGAAACTCAAAGTCACACTCACAGCGTAAATTCCTCCGTCATGGGCCTTGCTTCCTCCCAGGGTGCACACCTTCTCGCCCGTCTTCCCGTCGTAGATGTGTATCTTCCAAGAAACAGAAACGCATGTGGATCGAGTGTCGGGGGGGGGGGGGTGGAGGCGATATTACTTCAGGGACTGTGGCTCTACAGACTGAGCTGCCAGCGCTCTTTAAAGGGGAGCCCCGTGGAGTGGGGAGGATCGAGTGCTTGGAGCCCCTTCTGCCCACTGCCCCTCCGCCACCCCAGCCCTTACCTGGCCATCAGCACTGGCCGTGGCAAACCTGTTCCCATCAGGGGAGAATCGCACACAGTTGACAAAGCGGCTGTGGTCCTGCGGGCAAGAGGACAGTTCAGGAAAGGTCTCTATGAAATGCATAGCCTGCCTCCAACACTAGCTACGACAATGGGAACAATTAGTCGAAAGACAAACTTTGGAGCTTAGGAAAAGAGTCCCTGGCAGTCCCTCAGTGGACAGTTCAGCCACCTTGGGCCCGCTCCACTGACCGCCAAGCCAGGCCTCTCCCCTCCATGCGTCCCCAATCTGCCCTCTTCCTCTGCGCCCCACAGAGTGTTCAAGTCCCAACCCCTAGGCTTCGTGATGGCCAGAACCATGAGGCCCTTGTCCCTTGGTCCGAGGGCCCAGCCACGGCCAAGCCACAAGAGGTGCTGGGGGACATCTGTACAACCGACAGATGACTTTTAAAAGAAACACGGTTAATGTTTTCATCAGGAACCAGAGTCTGACTGGGAAGTGGTACCCCAGAAAAGGGGGTCCCTCATAGGGACCTCCGAGTGCTGCAGTGCCAGGTGGGCCAGGGCTCCACACAGCTCGGGAAGGCATGATGGCACCACAGGCCCTGGGTCTTGGTGCTGGAAACCCCTTCCTCGAGTTTAAGCTTAGCCGCCTGCTTTGCTTTTCAGTCCCGTTTGTACTTCCATGCTATTTCTAAGGACAAACTTAAAATGTATTCCAGCCTCTCGAGGTACGTGAAATCAGAGGAAAGCAGTTTCCTGGTAGGCACAGCCCGCTGAGCTACACGAAGACAAAGCTCACTTCAAATCTCATCTCAGGCTGTCACTGCTTCTCCCTCCACCACGGTCACTGTCACTGACGGGGCGATGGTGAGCCGCCAGGCAGGCTTTTCACAGGAGAACCCAGGCCCAGACGGGCTGTGTCACTTGAGCTGTGTCAGCTGTGAGAATCAGGCTCTAGTTTCTTGTCCAGAGTTCTGTCCCAACTGCCCTGGCCTCAGGCCCTGGCAGGTGCTGGGCAGACCCAGGCAGGCTCTGGCCGGGAGCCACCCCAGAGGTCAGATCCTTAACACCCCAGGCCGACTGCCGCCCGGCCTGCCATCCGCCCTGGCTGTATGGAAGCCCGCTGCACCGAGGTCCTCGTCCCCCTGACCATGACGGTCAGTCAGGGATTCACACTACTGTTCCTTGGGGGCTGCAAAGCCAGGAGGAGGAGGGCCTCAGAGACGAGGTCTTTCCAGGCAGACTACCCGTGCAGCTCCCTCCAGAAACTAACAGGATTCCTCTCACCTCCCTTCCCTTCCCATTTCACAACCCGCCCCCCACTAGTGCACTGTAACTATAAACACGGGATTCATTGTGGTGTACTCATATATGCACATAACGTAACATGGTCAATTTGATTCCAGTACCTCCCTTTCCTTTCCCTCCTCCCTCCCCCACTCCCTTTCTCTACTTGTCTCCCTTCTGTTTTCATGAGATACCGTCTCTATTTCTTTATCCTCTCTAGCTGCCACGTGAGAAAGCACATGTGGCCTGACTTTCCGAGTCTGGCTTCTTCCACTCGGCATGATGTTGCCCCTCCTTTCCTTAGTTTCATGGCAAACAGCATCTGTCATGGACCAACTAACACGTACAGCACGTAAGTCGACCTGCAGAAAAGCAACGTGTCTCCCCGAGAAGAAAATGTGGGGACTGGCCCCAGGAAGCTGGGGTCCATTCCAATGTTCTGGGATGAGAGGAAAGGTGTCCAGCCCTGTAGAGGAAGACCCCGCCAGCAAGTGGACTTCCTGCCTATGGTCTCACTGGGCCTCCTTTTGACCTTATAAAAGCTCACTGCACCCTGAAATCCCCCAAGATCGAGGCTGGACACGGAAGCCTCCTCCATCTTCTTTAGGGCCAGCTCTGAGTGAAACTGATTCTTTCCAGTAACTTCTGTCTCCTGAGTTAATATTTGATTCCGGTAACAAGACCACCCACGGGGCAGGGGCAGGGGCGGGGCAGTATGCACATCCCCGCCTTCCTGAAGAGGCTGAACAAGACCAGAACTTGGGCCCCACTTTCCTCCCGGGCCTTGCACCGGCCCACGGCACTCCTGCTGCTCCTGGAGGGAGGGAGAGGGGACGAAGGAGCCCTGCTGGTGCTGGATTATGCTCTGCCTGGATTGGAGGGCAGGGTGTTCAAGAACAGGGAGCCCAAACAGCAGAGCCGGGGATGAGAGGAGGGTGCAGAGGGTGTGGGCTCCACTGGGTGTAAGGAGTAATTAAGAGAACGAATTAGGAATATTTAGCCATCGCTCAACTGCAACCTATAATGAACTCCAACTTCGCTGGTTCCTGAGATCAGAGATACTCCCACTCGTCCCAGGTCCAGGAGCAGGACATACAGAATGGCCACATATGGTAGCTCTTGAGAAGGAAGCCTGGGTGGCCAGGCTGTGACCCCAAACAGTTGCTGGAGGCCTAGTTCGAGAGCCCACCTCTGCAGGCCTCTCCTGCAGGGCCCGGCAGGGGTGGTGTTGTGTGTCCTGGGGACCGTGCGGTTGCAAAAGAGGAGCGTGGCGGAGACACAGCGAGCAGACACCCTTGAGTGCAGGGCGAGTCTCTGCTTCAAAGCCTCGGTCCTGTCACCGTTTCCTGCAACTGAGCCAAGCACCAGGAGTCCAAATGGGCAGAAGACTGATGTCTGCTCCTGAAATAGCCCCTTTACAGGCAGGGAGCAGAGAGCAGCCCATTAACCAAAGAAAAGAGAGGGCTAAAAATAGCGCTTCCCACAGGAAGGCTGGGCAGTGCAGAGGGAACATTGGGGAAAGGCACGGCGAGCCCCCTCCCCCCAGCAGCTTCACGGGGCTGCCTGGCCTGGATGCCCATCCCCTGTCCCAGAGAAGCAGAGGGGTCACAGCATGGTCTCACGGGCCCGCCTCAGGCTGTCCCTGTGTGGATTCCAGGCACCACTGTATCCCTCCAATCCTACCTATGCCCTGTAGTCAACACTTAAGAGCCCAGGTGTGGGCCATGTTAACGAGTCCCCTCCCCTCTACTGTCACCTCCTCCACTGCTCCCTCATAATCTCCCTCTCACCGCAGAGGAAACCAAGGCCTGAAGCACTAATGTAGTAAGTAATGCACCCACGTTCTCGTCACCAACAGGGCAGAGCCCCCGGGCTGCCAGTGTACATGCTAACCACAGGGGCGGCTTGGGCGCCCCCTCAATTCCCACAGCCTCAGCTACCACGGTATACAGGAGCACCCTCCCCCCAACCTCGACATGACCTGTGCCCACCAGTGACTCCCAGCACACGCCTCCACAGCCCCACGGCCACTCGGAGCTCCCAAACAGGCTCGCCATCCTTCCAGTCACCGGCCCTCAACTGGCTTCTCCCTCAGCCTCCAGCAAAGGCCCTGTAAAGTATCCAGGACAGCACCGGGTCCTTCATCCACTTCAGCTTGAAGCCCACAGGAGCCCCATCCATCCCTAGCTGCCTCTCCCATCACCCCAGTCAAGTCAGCCCTATAACCACTTTTCTCTGGAGAACAAGGACCAGGTGACTGGCCAAGAGGCTGGCTGCCATCGCCCTGGGGCCACTCCCAGGGCAGGGCACGTTCCCGGGTTTCCTGAGGTGGTGGGGGAGGAGGAAGCTCTGGCTGCTGGTCTAGGGCTGCTGGTCTAAAGCAAGGATGAGGGGAGGGCGTGGCCAGCGCCTGGCTAGACAGGGCCCCAGGCACCTGAGGAAACGCAATGTCTGCGTTCTGTCCTGTTGAGGAAGGAAACGGGAAAGAAAAGAAAACCCCAACCGCCAGAAGCCTTGCGTGTTTACAGAGCAAACCTTGCTGGTCCAGCCCACTTCGTTCTCCTCCACCTGGAAGGAAGTGGGAAAGGCCACGTTCGGAGCCTGCTGTGGTGCAAGAGCACCCATGGTGGGAGCCGCCCTGCAGAAGGAAGCCCAGGCCCTCGGTGCGCACGCGGTCAGACGAGGCAGGGACTCCCGGTTCCAGACCACACGGCCGCTGTTGCCCATCACTCTGCTGGGCACAAACGGTCCCACCCCCCACCAACACCTGGGACCCAGGCCACGGACACAGAAGCCCTGGTCCATCCAGCCAAGGAAACGCTTACCTGGCAGGAGAAAGCAGGAGACAGAAACCCGCCCAAGGCCGCGCAGTGGGCAAACGAGACACTGGCGGGGCCTCACACATCCAGATGGAGCTATCAGAGGGTCAGCCTTGGAACCCAAAAATCCCCCCAGGGGAGGGTCTCCCCACCCCTTTCTTCCCAGGCCAGTCAGCCCTCTGCCCACAACAAGAGCAATGCAGATGGAGACCATGGAACCCAAACCTCACTCCCCATTTCAGACCCCGTCTCTCCTGTGATCCTGGGGGGCCTCCGCAGGTCACCCGCTGTGTCTAAGATGCGTGTGAGGGGATGGAGGAAGGAGAGTTTCTGAGGCCTGTAAGGACATGGCTGCCCTGAGGAAGAGCACGAGGAGGCTGGTGTGGATTCCAGTGCAGGAGGGGGTGAGGATGGAGAGAACTAGAGGACGCAGCTCTGCAGCATGTCACAATGCCGCACTCCCAGAATCCAGCGTCAACAGTAGCTGACAGGCACTGAGGTTTTCTTATTAGACTGTCTTTACTCAAATATGATCATGCCTTTTTCCATGTGTACCATTAAGTTTTTTCCATCATGTCTCAGAATAAAGGCTTTAAATAAAATAAAATGTGGGTGGGTCAGGACAAGGTGATGCCCAGGCCGACTCTAGGTGAAGGGTTTCTCCACTGCCCCTGTCTTCAAAGACAAAACTGGGCTGTGGCCCCCGGGCCAGATGGTGCAGGCAAGTCTGGCTACAGGTGAGCCAGGCCTCCAATTCAGAGAAGCCAGGAGCCGACGCTCGCTCTGTGCCATGACCTCGTGAACAAAAGGGAAAGCAACGTGACCCCCAAATTTGGGCCCGTAGGATAGAAAGTGGCCCATGGTGATGTTATGACAGTCCCTCCTGCTCTTCTCAGAACCTCGGCCTTCACAGCTCCTCCTTTACACCAAGGTTGTTTCAGTGGGTACTGTACTGAAATTCCAGACAATTTATCCTTTTCAAGGCAATGGCTCCAACTTGACCCTCTGTGCTCTCTCCCAGCCGCATGAGTGGGGACCCTTCCTGCCCGGGTGCCTGGGAAACATCCCATAGTGCTGCCACCCACCTCTGTGCCCCAGATCCCAGCATCCAGGTCCCCAGCCACACAGGCTGTGGACAGGTGGCCACAGGACCGAGCTGCCTGTGGGCTGCTCCCTCAGGAAGGTTCCAGCAGGTACTGGCCAGCTGGCCTGCAGAGGAAGCAAAGGCAGCCCTGGTCCCCAGCAGTCATGGGGTTGGGACAAAAGACTGCTACGGTTTGGATTTCATGGTAAGAGGAATTTAATTTTGTCTAAAAAAAGTCCCATGCATTTTAATTTTTAAAACCTTTTACTAAAGTAAGGCTCCATTAATTCCTCAGAACCTCCGCATCCCCAAGCTTTTGAGATCAGAAGGGCCCAGAGAAGAAGCCCAGCAGGTACTCAGCTCAGTCTCCAACAAACATCTGTCCTGCCTGTGCTGACACTAACATCCTCCGTTCGGTTCCCCACCTGTTTGTACACTTGCCCCTTAATTTGGGGGAGTAGGAGGGCTTTCAGACCCCACCCCTATCCCGCGGTCGATAGGGGTCAAAGGGAATGCGGCAGGAGGGCGCACAGGAGGGCAGTCAGTCTGCCGCCCAGGCCCCACAGCCACAGCTTCACGCCTGTGAGCATGCAGGCCTCGGCCAGACGACATCAAGAGCCACAGCTTGGTTTCAAAGCCACCGACATAGTGCCAGGTCTTTTGGGCAGGGGTCCCCGAGGGCTCTCCCTGTCCTTTCTACGCTAGGCCAGTTAGTCCTGGAAGAACTACCTCTGGTGAACATGTGGACATTCACATGTCTGGCGTCCTCCCCTCAGCTGTGGGCTGACGGAGGAGGGTCACCATCACATCGCCCTCCTCGCACTCTCTTCCGTCCTCCCCTGTATTCAGATCTGGGAGTTTGGCTGGCTCAGCACCACTCACCCTGTAATCGGCAGGACCTCTACCCCACTTAAGAAACACTGACCTTGAGCTGCAACCTCAACAAAGTTCCCAAAATAGCCAGGTCTCCACTACCTACCAATTAGGCGGCAGTTGCAGGAGACGAGATCTGAGAACTACAGGGTGTTTCTCGGAACTGCACACAGGCCTTACTTAGCAGCTTCCCACACAGCCTGACAGCCACCCAGAACCTGCTAAGTCTGAGGCTCCAGGGACAAAAGGGGTCGTGTCACTACAAACAGGGACTCCTTGAGAGCCCGTCTGTACCCTAAGCCAGGAGATGCCTGGCAATTCTGCCCGCTCTAAGCTCTGCCCTTTCCATGTCTATCTATGACTCACTGCATTGAGTCATTAAAATGAACAGTCCTCAGCGAGCCACTCTAAGGACATTATCTCATTTAATCCTCTGAGGCATGGGCGCTGGAACCACTGATACTCCTCAAGGACACTGAGTCCCCAGACTCAGCCACCTCCAAGGGACAGCAACAGCTCACACGCTGTGTTCTTTCTGGTTAAACACGGTCACTCCACCTCTTCATCACCAGCGCTAGCCCCGACTGCCTTTGCCACGGCACATGCACAAGGGTTGCCAGGAAAGTCTGGCCAAGTACAGAGCTGCAGGGTCGCGCCAAGCCTGGGCTCCCGGGCCACTCCCCTGCCACGCGCCCTGGCTCCTGCACACCCGTCCACCGCTCGGCAGGAGAATCAGCGCTGCGGAGGCTCCGGACCCCAGGCCTCTGTTCACAGTTCAAATTCATAGTTAAATCCTCAGCGGGTCGGCTTCTGCTCTCATGTGCCTCTCTGGGGAGGAATCCGCGAGCGCAACCCGAGTGTCCTGGAAGCCATTCCCTCTGCTCCTTCGGTGGCTCAGCAAGTCTGAGGCTGACAGGTCTGAGAGAGGCTGCTGGTGGCCTGGGCCCTCCTTTGCAACAAGCATCCCCAGCCCAGGACACTTGTCTGCTTACACAGAATCTACACGTCCCAGCCCTCACCTCAGATACAGGCACAAGGTGCCGGGAGGGGCCCCGCCCTGCGGGAACCTCTGTTCCAGCCAAGGCCCTGCAATGCCCAGGGCTAGGGCCAGGGCCTCTCAACCTGAGCGACATCTCCCCAGCTGAACTCTGTGCCTTCACATCACAGCGTTAGCAGTGAGCACCCGCCCTTCCTGCACCCGCATGTGAACAGGTCTAGACCCACTGGTCTCCCACGCACACCAGAGTTCACCCAAAACCCACCCCCTGAGAGACGAGTCCACTTACGCCAATTGTAAACTTGAACTTGAACGGGGGTCCCTCGAAGAAGGCAGCGCAGTTATCGTCGCTTCCCGTTGCCAGCCGGTACGGCCTGCTCTGCTTGATGTCCACGCTGTTTATAACTTTGTTGTGTCCTGTGATCTCACCCACGGAAGAGCCACTGTCCCATAGGAAGACAGCTCCAAACCTTCACCCACGAGAGAAGTCAAGAAGAAAAGCATCAGCCCCGGAAGGTGGCGGGGAAATGCGACAGCTGAGCTGTCTGTGCACAAAGGCGGGGATGGTGTCCACGTCGCCCTGGCTCAGGATGCGGGAGGGGCACGAGTGTGGCAGCCTGTGATTCTGGCTGAACCAGGTATTTATCAAAAGGATCCAAGAACAACCCAATGCCTTCGGGAAGGACTAGGCACCCACACGCACACAGCCCAGCCCCCAAGAGCCGCCCGTGTGGAAGGCACCCCAAGAAGCAGACGGTGGGGGAGTTTCTTCATGGCTTCGTCACTTCCTAACAGTTCTGTTGGGGGGAACCAGGAAGTAAACCAGTTACCATCCCCTACTGGAAAGGAGAAGCCTGTTCTCAGCGGGCATTCGATGAAAATGAATTACTTTAGTTACTATTTGGTACTAAATAAATATGGAATTGTTAAGACTAACAGGGATGACTTGAAAAAACAGAATACCTAGCAAAACAAGCACTATAAAGAGTCTGTGAGCAAGGGAAATAAAGCCACATGACTGTCACGGTCAAGCGCTGCGTGAGGCTGTGGTGGAAGCTCTGACTGCTCGTGGCGTCAGACAACCTGCTCCAGCACTGGTCCTGCCTGGCACCAGCCCCGTGCCTGCCCAGCGCGTACCATCCTCCTTCTCTGCTCGGGGAAATGCGGGTGATGTGCCCGGCCAGGAGAAACACACACCAGCCCCTCTAGCAGCTCATGTGCTGTCGGGTAAGAGAAGTCTGCCTCCCTACTGCCTGGGTGTGCGTATGATTGCTGCAGTTCCACGGGGCAAAGAATTAAGGATGTCAGAGCGGGAGAGAGAAGGCGCCTAGCCCTTGATGACAGCCCCGCCCTCGTGATGTGGGGGCTCCCCTATACATAGCAAGCCAACCCTCAGTCACCCTCAGGGGACTGGAGGCTTGAGCTGGTCACTTTAGGAAGGAGGCGGGAGGGCTGGTGCCTCTCGGCTCAGCCACTCTAGACTAAGTTGGCACAGACCTTGCCGCAACACCCCCACCCCACCGGGGACAGGCCACAGCAGGAGGGGTGGGAGGGGGACCGAGGCGAGCGACTCACTTCTCCCTTCCTTCCCCGACCACAGCGATCCTCTTACTGTCTTCGGTCCAGGCAATATCCTTGATCTTCCCGGCGAAAGGCTGATACTCATACTTCAAGAGGTGCTCCTTCTGTGTGGTATCCCAGATCCTCAGCTTCCCAGAGACATCTGCAGGACATGACAGGGCACAGTGAGCCACACTTCACTGCCGGGCCAGGACTGTGTGGCCACAGTCCCCAGGCACCAGTTCTGGTTCAGGTTTATAGTACTCAGCTGCTCTCAAATCAAGCCACAGCTTCCACAGGGAGCTCTGCATTTCACCTGGACACTAAATGCGACTTGGGTATCAGAGAAAGGCCCAGGACACACAATGGCCGAGAAGCAGGTTTTCCTGCTTCCTATGCCGTGAAACAGCTTTATGACTTGCAGGGCCTCGGCCACCAAGCCTCAATACTCGGAACAGAACTCTTCACTAGCGACAGCACTGCACCGGCCTCTCTCGGGCAGCCTCCTGTGATGCGGTGATTCGGGCACCTGTGTCCTCGTCATACACGCACCCTGGTGGCTCTGTGCGCACGGCCTGGGCTGAGCGAGATGCTCTCGTGAGGCAGGAGGTAAGTGCTGCAGAGCAGGAGGAGTTGTGCGCTCTCACCGAAGCACAGGCAGTGAATGGTAAAGAAAGGAATGCTGTGATCCTGTCACCAAGCACAGCCCGCCACGCCCTCCCAAATTAGCACTGTGTTGGCGGGAACAAATGGGAGTGCTTTACACTCACTTTCTTGTGTGGTACTGAGGACTGAACCCAGGGGCGCTCCACCACTGATCTACACCCCTAGCCCTTTTCATTTTGAGACAGTCTCGCTAAGTTGCCCAGGCTGGCCTCAACCTTGTCATCCCCCTGCCTCAGGCTCCCCAACGGCTGGAATTACAGACACATGCCACTGTGCCTGGCTAGGAGCAGTTGTTCTTGCTGTGTCTGCATGAGCCCCACACTGTACATGTGCAGGCACGCCTGAGCCACCCCGCACTGTGGCTTATGCCCTGGGCAGAGCAGAGGGCAAGCAGGCCAGCTTGCCTGTCCCCAGGAGCCTCAGTTCCCAGGAAGCTGCAGCCTGGTCCTTCCTTGCCTGTGCGACCCTTCACCTCCGGGCACAGTGGGCCTTCCTGCAGGAAGCCTGCCCTGAGCATATGGACAGACCAGGCCTTGCCTCGGGGACCCCGCTGCTCACCTAGGGCTGTCTGGGAATCACTGCCCAGGTGCCAAGCGGCCTGAGGGGCAGACCAGCATCAGTTACCTGAGGAGATCATGGAAAAGAGAATGGGGCTGCCCTGAAAACGACCCTGCGCTCTGGAGCATGGGCCCCCCAAGGCCGAGGACCATCGCCCAGGAGCATAGACCGGCATCCACTCTTGAGCCTCCCCTCCTCTTCACTCCCAAACCTTCACACTACCTTTAGCCCAAGGCCCTCATCTCTGCAGGAAATGTTCCACAGGAACCCCTGACAATCACTTTGCTCTACTCAAAGAAATGGATTAGAAATGTAAAAACGTGATCTCCACCCAAGAACTCCCCGGCTCTTCCACCAAATCAGGCGCTTTCAGGAGGAGCACGGCAAAGTGATGGTCACTTGTTTGCGTGGACCGTCCTCTGTGCCAGCCTTCTGCATAGATTCTGCATTAGAGCTGAAAGCCATTGACTTCTGTCCTGGGGAACAGCCCCTGGGGACTGGGAGGCCACACCTGGGCTGGCAGGGCAGGGAGCTGTGCCAAGCTGGGCGGATACCCTTGCCAGCCACTCTTCTTTCCTGAGAAAATTTCTTAGAGCACCCAGCTTGGTGTTATACACAATTTAAAAAGGCACCTAGACCAATCTTGGAGCTTAAATAAGAGGCATTTTGCTGGCATGCAGGGCCTGAAAGGGGGGGATCACAGGGCTAGAATAAATCATGGGATTAGAGTAAGTTTTAAGAGGAAGTCAGAGTAGCTCTAAACACAAAAAACATTAGATGCCCACTATGTCCTAGACGCCCGGTGCCACCTTTCACTGCACACAGCAGGCGGTCAGCAGCATACTGGTCATCCTGCTTCATTGGCACAGAGACCCCTTCTCTCTACAGCACGCCCCAGTTCCAGTGATGGATGAGAGTCAGCCTGGTCAGGTGCCCACCCCGTAAGACCTGTGCTGGGCGCTGCACAGGCACCACCTCCCTAGGTCTGTCCCACCCGCTTGGAGGCAGCTTAGAGAAGAGAAAACTAAGGCCGAGGACAGCAAGTTACCAAACCGTGGCTGCAGTTAGTAAGGGGAGAGCCTGGTTCCTCCCAACCCTGCAGCCTGCCCTCTCCCAGACATGCAACCACAGGGGGCAGGTCACGCGCCACCACACAGGGCACCGGTGCAGAGAAAAACAGCCACTGCACCTGAGGGGCCTGGCCCTTCCCCCCGTGGCTGGGTTAATTCTCCCAGCATCAGTCCCAGCTGTCACGTGTGCCAAGAGGCCCACATCAGCCTGCTCACAGCCTTCCCCAGGGCTAGAGGCAGGGCTAAGCAAGGTGGGCTATGAGTACCTGTCGAGTGAATGAATGAATGAACAAATGAACGAACAAATGAATGAGAGGAGCAGGGTGCGCCCTTGCCCTCTGTGCCTCCCTTCCTCATCCGGAAAAGGCTAAACTCTACCTCAAAGAAATAAATGAATAAAAGCTCCCACAGAGGTAAAGACTTTCCACCCCCGCCTCTGGCCTAGCCTCCTACTGAGCCACACAAAGCCAGGCTGGAGGGCAGAGGCCAGGCCTCAGACACAGTGCCAGCGCCCGCCTTTGATGGGCTGGGAAGGAGCAGCCAATAGGATGACACGAAACAAAGCTAGGATAATCTCTCTCTCTCTCTCTCTCTCTCTCTCGCATGCACGCGCTCCAACACATCATGATATAGCTACCCGGAGGCCTCTGGCCAAGTTCCCAGACGTCCTTCACTGACTTCTGAGCTGGACCCCACTGGCTATCTGCAAAGCATCCTTACAGAACTAAGGGGAGGTCTGGACTGGGGTGTCCAGGAGGCCTATACCTCTATCAGCCCCAACTATAACGACATCGGTCCTCTCGCCTCCCAACCAACCTGCCACCCGCCCCACCGCAACCAGGAGCAGGGCTTGGCTGGGGCCCCGCCGCATGCACCCAGGAGCAGTGCTCCCACAGGTACCTCCGGAGGCGATGTAGAAGCCACTGGGCGCGTACTTGGCCACCACCACCTGATGGGCGTGCTCGGTGTAGATGTCAGCGATGGCTGGGTTCTGCGGGGAGAAGAGCACAGGATGAAATAGGAGGATCACAGAGCAATCAACTGCTTCCTCTCTCCCAACCCACAGCCTGGGGAAACGGACACTCAGACACCCAAGTCAAGAAAAGTCCCAGAAGCTCTGTCCACCCACTGCGGCCTGCTGACCTCTTGATTTTAGGCAATTTTTTCCTTGTCTGCTCTTTTTGTACTTTCCAAAACATGGAACAAATATGTATTTGTGGAAGATATACATGAACCAAAAGTTTGATTATAAAAAGAATCCCATGATTCTACTGTCCTCCTCCCATGGGAAGCTGTCTTTGACGCTGCATCCATCCCGGCCAGCAGGGTCTGACCACACTCCCACCAAGCCATCTCCCCCAGTTGCCCGTGTGTGACCAGAACAGCTCTGGGTTCCAGGACCAGAGTGGGCATGGAGTGGGAGCCTTCTTGGAAGAACGCTGACCCCCCAGCTCTTTCCTGGCACAGGCCAAAGGTCGGCTGAACTCTGTGGTAGGAATGGCACCAGCATTTGGGATTACGAACATCGGCAAGCCTCATGGTCACTCCTCACCATGAGGGGTGAACGTGCAATTCACTGAGAGCAGACCCCTGCGCCCCTCCCTCCCACCTACAGGGAGCCGCTCGCCACTGGTCTCTGAAGTGGAGCTTGTTTTCGGGAGGGAATAAAGATGTAGCCTCAAGTCTCCATTTCTGCCGCTGGCCCCTGTAAACCAGTGCTCTTTGGAAAGAGGCAGCTTCTCAGACCCAGGCTGAGGACACAGCAGGGATGTCTGTGTGGGGGGCTGCAATACCCTCCCCCTCCCTCCTGTCCCTCAGCGACATCCCAGAGGTTTGTCTACTCAGTCTCCTGGTCACAGGACCCCACACTGCCCCACCCCACAGACTGAGACCACGCTAATGTCCAGCCCAGCCAACACCTGCCCCTTCTGCCACATCTGTGACCTCTGTGTCTCTGTGAACACCATTCTCTCAACTGGCTACACAGTGCCCTGCTTGCTAACACCACTCATCCATCTGCCCAACTTAAGCAGCACCTCCTCCAGGAAGCCTCCCAAGATGGCTCACCACGGCTCTTCCGTGTGGCCAAAGCGTTCAGTCCGTTCAGTCCCTGACGTTCCCATCCGTTTCCTCCAGCATTTCTATGACCTGCATCACCTGACATTGCCATCACTGCACTTAGCAAATAATGTGTGCTCAATAAATGGTTCAGAGAAGAAAAAGTTAATACAGTCTTTTTCTTTCACCCCTAAGACTTTGCGCAGCATTACTTATTATATGTGGTTTATAAATTAATCCATTTTGAGATAAACATTTGCTAATGAAATTAGAAAGATACCAAGTATCCAAAGATGATGTTGTGAATGGCAAATAAGCACAGGAAGAGGCGCTCAATGTCATTAGTCTTTGGGGAAAAGCAAACCCAAACTAGGTAAGATACCAGCACACACCGACTAGAACCAAGACACTAAAAGACAGGTGCCACCAGCTCCTGGTGAGGATGGAAAGGACACCGGACATTCAGACATTGCCAGTGTAATAGTGCAAGATGACAGAAGTCAAAGAGTGGCAGGTTATTTATGAAGTTAAACACGCTTGCCACACACAGAACAACCCCACTCCTGGGTTTCTCCCCAGGAGAAATGAAAGGAATGCCCACAGAAATACCAGGACAGAAAGCACATCAGTAGCCGCTGCAGGCTCAGTGGAGGGACAGCATGACTGCAGGGGCTAAGAGAGGCTTTCTGCAAAGAGGGCAATGACACGCCTGTGGCCATGGTTATGAGACTGCAAGTATTCATCTAAATCGTACCTCACTGAATCTAAGATGCCTGCTGCCCTCCCAACACCTGCCCAATCCAAACCCCTCCTGCTGACATCAGCCTTTGACATCTTCAAAGTCCACCCAGTGGACAAGCCTACACCCTTAAAGCCCTGGCGCAGTGTCCACGGGCAGCTGAGAGTCCTATACTCATGCAGTGGCGACCCCGCCCCACTCTACAGGTGACCAAGCAATTCCAGAGCGGGGACCCCCTCACTGGCTCTGGAGAGTGACCTCCTCCCAGGCTGCAATGCCCTCCGTGCAGAGGCGGGGCCTCCTCAGAGGGGAGGGGCAGCCAGGGATGGAAGATAACCCTGCAAGGGCCATGAGAAAGATCTGCCCCTAAAATTCCTTCCCCTAAATGGTCAGGGAGTTTGCAAGCAGCGTGTAAAGCTCCAAAGGGCAGAATCCTGTGCTGCGTGAATCTCTCTCGCTCACTCACGCTCGTTTGTATTCTACATACAACTGGGTCAGCTGTGGGGTGAGAGACTCCAAATTACAGATAATGACTTGCATCTGAGTCATCCTGCCTCCTCCCCACCCTGCTCGCTCACAGCGGGAGGCCGCTACTAGTGCCAGGAAGATGGCATGCCTCCCCTGCCCAGTCCCCAGCCTGTCACTCTGGGTATGTGTCCCCCCATCCCCCGCACACAGCCCCTCCGGGCCCCCAGAGGGCCTCCTCCCTCTCTTGCAGAAGAGGAGGATGGGTGAGTAGCCTTTTTTGGGGGAAGCTCTGGAATGAGGAAACTGATGGATGGAAGGAAGCATTGGTGCAGTTACTGCTGTGGCAGGGGCCCCTCTGTCTGGGGGCTGGGGCGGCCTCTGAGAACAGCTTCCGGGTCCTCCTGCCCGGGGCACCCCTCCCCCAGACTTCCTTCCTGTGCAGTCACAGGCTGAGCTAGCTCTGGCAATCTGAGGACAGAGGACTCCAGGCAGAAAGCAGGAAGCCCTGGCGCAAGGGGTCCCCTGTGGGCCTCCCAGGCCTGGCCCTACCCTGGGCCCGCCCAGCCTTCACGGGCTCCAGAACCCCGTCCTCTTCCCACCCACCCCACGGGTTCCAATCCAGGTCTTCCTGTGTCTCTTGGGGACAGTGACCATGGCTTTCTAGCCAATCCCTCTACCTTCATCAGTCTGTCCTCAGACACCACCATCCCCCTCCCATCTTGCACTGACGTCCTGCTGGGGAACCACAGTCCTTCCCTTTTCTGGGGTGTCACACAGGAAGCCTAAAGGACTCCCCCTAGCCCCTCTGTCTCTGCCCTGCCTGGGAGGAGTCAGTGCACCGTGACTGTCCTGCCAACAAGCTCAGGGAGGGAGCTGCTTAGCCAGGCAGTGCCCAGGCCCGCACCCAGCCCGGCCCCCTGCAGCTCCAAAGCTCCTGACCTACTAGGGTTGGTGTTTTCAGTCTCAGGCACTGAGGGAGGGGTGCGGGTGGGGCCAGTTCAGAGGCTGGGGCACCTGGCAGGCGGGCTGTGACTGCTGGGGTCCCGGGGCTTGGCACTGGCATCTCATTTCCTAAGCCACAGCGCAACAGACAGAACACGCTAAGGCTGGGAGGATTCCCAACCAAAAAACATTTAAGCAGTCCAGCACAGCGCTGCCAAAGGGGCCTCCTACGCACTCTTGGTTGCTGAGGATCCTGAGGCCCAGGGCTTCCTCCAGTCAGCCTCGGGCAATGCACCCACACGCTTCCAGCCAGGGCACTGGTGTTCTGAATACTCAGGCCCGGAAGCAGATCCTGCAATGGCTGGGCCGGTGTGCACATGCATAGGGCCCTTCTGTTTGCTGACTAAGGCCAAAGCCTGATCCACTGCAGAAACCCAGCTCCAAAGCAGCACTGCAAACCTTCGCACTAGGACCAGAACTCATGCTCAGGCAAGACTGAACCCATGGCCTGAGCTCCTGGCCACACCCCCAAAGACAGAGCATGAAAAGTATGATGTGTTCCTTCTCTCACCAGCCCTGCACCAGCCCTGGAGGCCCAGCTGGGAGGATGCACACGCGTCCCCCGCGTGTCCCCCATGTAGGCCGGTAACCCTCGCTGGACTGTGTCAAGACCCCACCACCTCACTTCTGCCCCCCACACCTGCTCAGTGCCTTACTGAGCAGTCACAGGGTAGGCTTGGGGCAGAAGCCAGGGTTCAAATCCCTGCACCTCCCAGAGTGCCAGCATACTCACCTGGAAAGAGGGTAGCAGCATTGGCACAAAACAGCAGTCATGAAGATTCGGGCAGAGCGTGCCCATCCTGTGAGTTAACCCAGCTACATGTCACTCTGCCCCACACTAACATTCTCCCAGCTACGGAAACGGGAGTAAGAGGTAAACACCTAAATGTCAGGCTAGCATCTGCGAGTGATACACTTGGCTCTCCCAGCGAGGTGCTGGGGTCCTATGCTGGGTGATCAGCCGGGGGTCCTGCAGCACAGTGGCTGGTGAAGCAGGGATGTGGTGGGGACAAGGAACAGAGGTGGGATGGTGGCTATTCTCTAGGTGTGACCCTCAAGTGACAAGCCAACCAGCAAAGCTGGGAACCTGGAGATCTTTTTTGGGAAAAGGGCACATTGCCTGGTGGGGAGCATCCTCCGCCCTCTGCTAAGACAGAAGAGAAGCAGGAAGGGCTCTTTTCACTCTATAGTCGCCCCTGAGAGGGCTACAGGGCATCTCTGACCACCCTGGGAGAGGGCCTGCTCCACAGAGAGGCCAGCTGGGCATAACTTCCTCTCTCCTCCCACAACAGGGAAAGAAGGGCATCAAAGCCACCCTGCAGGAATCCACAGCAGGGGCTGACAGAACCCCAGCACCAGCCACAGCTGTTTCCTCCAGCGGCTGGGTCTCAATCCTCTTCCTGGAGAACTCTTACTCATCCTCCAAGGCCCAACTCAAACGCGCTGCTCCTCCCATGGCTGTCCCTACTCTGTGGCACAGCGGGTCGTTCCCTCCAGACATCCTTGTGAGATGTGTAACTCAGTGACTGAGGATGCCATTGACCAGTGTTCTCAATCCCAGCACTACCGGCCTTTTGAGCCAGAGAATTCTGTGATAGCACGGTCCTCTATACTGTAGCATGTTTGACACATCTCTGGCTTCTACCCACCAGATAGCAGCAGCAGAAAAATGTCTTCAAACATTGCCAAGTATCTCTCAGGGAGATGAAGGTGGGGGCAACATCGCCCCTCCTGAGAACCACTGATTGAAATCTTCGCCCATCGGCTAATGGGCATGGCTCAGCACGATCCCGGATCCTGGCTCCCGGAACATGTGTTGGGAACACAAGGAACCAAGTGATGGCTGCACCTGCTGATGAGCACTGAGAGACGCATTAATCTCCGAGCAGCTTCCTAACCAGCCTCCCTGCCTAGAGCTTAGACACAGCGCTCCAGGGCAGGCCTGGTGTTACTTTTCCATGGCTCGAGCAGTTTCCAGAACAGAGCTGCCTGAGCAACCCACCACCACTAGCTGCCCAGAGGCCTCCCCAGCCTCTGCTCTACCTGCTGCACCTCCCGACCGCCCCTCGACGCAGCAGCCTCTGCTTCCTCTCACGTGTCAGGGCGAAGGGCCTGGGGTTCCTGGCTTTGGACCTCAAGCGTGCTGCTGTGTGCTCATTTCTGTCAAACACGCCACTTCCTTCTGCTGCCCAGAACTCATTCCACTTCCTCTCAGGATAGTGTGCTCCGTGCAGGCAGGGCCGCTAACCTATCCCAACAGGGTGACAGCTGTCCTGGACACGCAGCAGGGACTCGCAGGTATGCGACAGGACTGAGGGGCTAAGTTTTCAAGTCTGGTCCCACTACCTTCCACGTGCAGGGACATAAAGGGGTCCTTCAGCAGACTGTGCCGAGAACTTGGTGAGTTCTACATCGCCCAGGCTGGTCCAGCCCTGTTCAAGGAGAAGCACACTGACACTGCACTTGGCTACACAGCAATGTCAGCTGCTATAAATGTTTCAGTCCCTGAAATTCCATTTTGTAGACAAAATTTTTCCAGATGAATATTTTAGTTCCGGAATTCAGGAATTGGACACTCTAAAAAGCCAGCCCCAGGCTTGCCTGCACTGCAAGGCCTCTGTTGAATAGCTCATTTGCAAGAGCTGGTTTTGTACAGCAAAGTGATCCTAGGCACGGATCATAAATAGGTTCCTCCACAGTCCCTGGGAGCAACCCTCCTCAGTGTCTGCAGAGGTCACAGAAAGCAGGGGCACTGCGGGCCTGCAGACAGCAGTGTCTCAGGTAACACTGGCCCCCAAGACAACACAACCCAGAAGAACCGCCGCAGACCTGCGCAGGCACCGGCGCCTGCAGCGCATGCTCGAACACCCCTTCTCGGGGGTCACGTCTGTTGTGCAGGTGCATACGCTGCTCGCTGCAGCCTTGTCTCTGGAGCTCTCACAGGACAATTAGTTTCTAGATGCCTTAACCCTGGAGAGAATTTCCTCTCCACGTAAGGCAACAGGAAGTGTTGAAAGAGGTAAGAAATACCCCTTTCCCATCAGCTTAAGAAGTGCCATTATGCTGGTTTCACAAAATAATCTTTTTTGGTCCCCAGCCCTTTCTATTTCTTGTTTTGAAATAAGAGTCTCACTAAGTTACTGAGACTGGCTTCAAACCTGCGATCCTTTTATATCAGTCTCCCAAGTACTTGGATTATGGGCATGTGTCACGGTTCCCAGCTCACACAATAACTTTGAAGTCAAAATACACCAACTTTCTACTGATAGCTCCTAGTAGAAAGGTGGAGTTGGCAAGAGTACTCTCCTGGAAGTGTAAGAGGTGGGCTCCACAAAAGGTCCACTGATCTAAACTAGCCGAGTGCTCCTTCTCATGCAGTAAATCCTCAGCACTGCCACCAGCAAGTCTCTTCTTGAGCAACTGCCACATGCCAGGCACCCTTCCACTGTGAGGATCTGCAGTGAATGACAGAGGGGGAAGCCCTGCTCCCTGGAGCTAATGTCTAGCCAGGGACGGAAGGTAGACACCTACAAACATTAGAGGTGGTGGCCTGCTTGCCAGGTGGCTTTGTATCTGTTGTCAGCACTAAATGATAGAGAAGGCCAGGGGTGGAAATGCCATTTAGGGGGAACCCCTCTAATAAGGTGACATAAAAACAGAAACCTAAAAGACAAGAATTAAGGCCATCTGAGGAAAGAATATCTAGGTAAGAGGAACCAGCTGGTCCTGGGAGGCATATGTGGTATGTTCGAGAAGCAAGGAGGCAAGGGGGCCCGGCGCTGAGAGAGAAGAGCTGTGAGGTGAGGTCAGGAGAGGAGGTCTCAGTGGTGTGGCCCCCGCAGCTGCAGAAGGACCCTGGCTTTCACTGAGATCAGAGCCAAGGAGAGAACTGATGCCACATGCCTGGACACAACCCCTCCAGCTGCCGTGTTAGGAACAGACCGCGGGACTGCAAGAGTAGAAGCAGAGGAAACAGTTTGCGTGGTTTTCATTTTGAGAGGCAATAATCCAGGCAAGAGGATGGTAGCTTGGATGGGGACAGGAGCAGAGGGGTGCAAATCTGCCAGATTCTGTAGATACTTCTAATGCAGTCAGCAGGACTTCCTGGAGAGTCAAGTGAGGACTGGCAGGGAAGGCGGGCAGAGTGGAGTCCAAGGTCTTGGGCTTTCAACAGCTACAAGGATGGGGCTGCCCCTTTGGGGAGAGAGTGCATGGAATCCCCAAATATGGTTTGGGGCATGTGGGTGTGAGATGCCAATTTGACATTTCGACCTTCCATAATCCGGCCCCAACTTCTCCCTTTCTTCCTAAGCCTATACTCTAACCAGACCACCTTCACTCCTCCTCTACCGTGAAGGTTCATGAGAACTCATGTCTCATTGTTCCCCAGGAATACTTTCCCTAATAAAAATCTTAGCCACCTTTACCTGAGGACCAAGCAAATAAGTGCCTGACAACATCCGGCACAGAGAAGGATGAGTTGGTGGCACCCTGTGCTGTCCTGGTGGTGCAGGAACTTAAAAACAAGTAGGGTGAGGATGCAGCTTCAGGGAGAATGGTAAGCCATTCCCTCAGAAGGGGCAGGCAGAACAGGCTTGTAAATCAGGGAACACTTCCTGCAAAGGGGTGCTCATTACCTGGGTGGGGAAGGGGCAAGCCTGCATAGCCAAGGCAGGTACTCCACACCAAATATTCTACTGCTCCTCATCCCCAAGAATGCTTTAGTGCATCTTATCTGTCACACCACCATGTGCACCTTACCCGTCAAACTACTAAGTGAGGGCCTCCTTAGAGCCATCACAACTTTTATCTTCTCAAAATCTCAGGCCCTCACTCCACAGACTTCGGGGTCATTACTACTTTAGGTCCTTGGTGATGATTCCCCAGTTCTACGCAAGGATGGATCAACTTTCTAGGAATCCACGTGAGCAGCAAGTTGTAAGCATCTTCAAGGCAGGTTCCCACCCACCCACCCCTCACTCTAGGTGCCCAGCAATCCCCGGCAGGGCAGAAACCACCAAGCAGAGCTCCGTCTTCCTGGGGAGAAACAGCAGCGACAGAATGTCTTAACCAGGCAGATGGCGCACAGCTGGCCGCACCTCAGACCAGTGAGTGGTCTCTTCTTTTACAGTCAGGGAAACTGAGCTTACAGAGCCCACGCATTCCTCAGCCAGCTGTGAAGCTTCTGGAGGTCACATGTGGCTGATGAGCTTCGACCTCAGCCCACCATGGGTACTCATGGCAGATGTGACTTAAAGCTGACATCCCTTGTCATCAAGGGAATCAAAACCCCGGTACCAGTCCCACACTAGGCAGAGCACAGGAAAAGCTCCCAAGTGGCCACGCTGGTTCCTCCAGCTTCCACCCTGCATCTCCTCTCTGGCTGAGGAGGAGAGAAACACGATCCAAGCATGCAAGCCCGCAAGTAAGGGTCACTGACAAGCAGAGTGGGTCATTTCACTATTTAGAGGAGCAACATGCGTTTGCTTCTAGAGGAGCTGGCTCTAGAAGCATTTTCAGTCTGGGTACAGGGTGCCCGCAGAGGATGATTCATGGGAATAAACTGGTTCCGGTTTCCGCTCTGATGCTCAGATCCACAGCAGCAGATAAGACTGGAGTCCAGAGGACTGGGTGTATTAGTGGACCGAGTGTGTTAGTC